>NHNU01000002.1:863030-1013431 GCA_002785985.1 Microcyclosporella mali | reverse complement strand
CCGACCGCCGTGACGTTGATTCTCGAGGCACACTTCGCCATGGAGGTGTTTCGAGTGCGAAGCGGGTCAAGACGAATGGCATGCATTCAAATGGGAACGGACACGGTAGCAACGACCACGACGAAAATGTCATGAAGCTTCCGGTACTGTGTTGTGACATATCGACCCAGAGTGCTCATGCTAATACTTTCTAGAACGAAATGGTCTTAAGAGTCAATCATGCGCAGTGCACCCTGGCCTTCCGCAGTCAACGGTTAGAGGAGCTCGCTGAGCCATACTTGGGAGGAGCCACAGCGACCGTCTACGGAGCACTCCTGCGAGTCATCGAAGCTAAGCTGCAAGGTCGTGATGATAGCTTGAAGGTCGACGATTCCATTGACGATGAGGACGGCGAGTTTCCGACTGCCACGACCATGGATGTTGCAGATATCCTCGATCCCGAACTCGACCTCGGTCTCGGTATTTATGGTACACATACCAGTCTGGAAACCACTAAGCTTCCCAATGGCGGCGGCAATAGCAAAGGCAGAATGAGGGTCAAAAAGCACGACTCCTATCCCGAGTTAGGCATTAAGGAGGAGTTTGCCGATGAGGACGACAGCTACACGTCTTATGAGGAACGACACAAACGAATCTCCCTCATAGAAGAACACCTCAAGCTCCTCGAAGAACATCCGAAAGGTTTTTGCAGGCGAGTCGGAGGCGGTGGCCGGGGTGAATGGCGGGTGCCTTTTCTCAGCTTGACCGACACTCTCGTCCAGGCGGACATCGATTCGACGATACAGGCCCGCTTCGGAAAGATTCATATGCGCATCATCCGATTACTACGCGAGCGTGGTCGCCTGGAGGAGAAACAAGTCGCAGCGCTTACCATGATGCGTATGAAGGACGTTCGTGCAATCCTTACGGAGCTGCAGTATGCCGGCATTGCAGAGTCGCAGGAGGTACCGCGTGACGCCACCCGCATGGCTGCACGGACATCATATCTCTGGTTCCACGATCAGACCCGAGTCCAGCAGCTTATTCTTCAACAGACATACCAAGGTATGTCTCGAACACTACAACGACTCAGACAAGAACGCGAGAACTTCAAAACGGCTATCGAGAAAGCCGAATTGATGGATGTGAGACAAGAAGCCCTCAATGTCAACGAACGCGTGGCAATCACACAGTGGCGAGAGGTGGAAGAGAGACTTGTTGTTCAAGTACAGCGCATGGACGAGCTTGTGGCGCTTTTGCGAGATTTCAGTGGCAAGGACACGACGTTGGTTTCATGATTCCCCAAGAACGACTTCCTTCAGGTCCTGGGTGGAAGGACTTTTACGGCATTTCGACCTGCATGGCGACGGCGTTCACTGGGCAGGACTGCGGTTCTGTTTGCATCTGCATTTCTAGGAGCACAGTGGGCAACTGAGGGTGAACGACCCATTATGGACTATGGATCACGCTGTTGAATGGCGTTTGGTTTGTGAGGCTGCGGACGTTCTTCAGGCTGGCTCCAAGGAGGCTCGCTGACTGGTAGGGAGGTTGCAAATCTGTTTGAAATACCAGTACTCGTTCTCCAATATCCCTTGTCTGAAATATGCTCATCGCCTCGTCACTTCCACTTCGAGACCATGCCACTTCGTAGGGAAGGAACCACTCTCGACCCAGACATGCCCGCCCGGTCCAGGAATTCCATCCAGAGAATTTAACAACCTCAACTCGTAATTGAGATAGAAATTCGCGATGATCTTGGACATACACACCCAAGCCACGTGTATGCCAGGACACTTCCGACTCGGGCCACCAAAAGCCAGGTTCTTGCTCTCCATTGTGCTCCGCGTCGCTCTGTCGACCTCGAGCCACCGCTCTGGTCTGAACATCTCTGGATCGGACCCGAAGATCTCCTCGTTCAGGCCGAGCATTCGCGAGTTCATCCCTACTGTATAGCCTTGCGGGATGTGATGACCATCGATGTCGATGCCGCCATGCGGCACGACGCGAGGCAGGGAGATGGCGATGTTGGGCCAGAGACGCATGGCTTCGTGCAGACAGGCTTGGAGATATTCCAGCTTGGCTGCTTCGTCGTAGGAGACGACGGCGAATTGTTGGTGGTGGTGGTGGTGGTGATGGTGATCTGACTTGCGGATGCCCGGGGCGGCGTCGAGCTCGGCTTGGATTCGTGTTTGGGCTTGAGGATTCTGCGCGATGCCGACGACGATGGCGGCGAGTGTCCAGGACATGGTGTCGACGCCCGCGCCCAGGTTGGTCATGGAGAGGTGGCTGCCCCAGTTCTGTATGAATTCTGGTCGCTCTTTGCTGAGCTTTCGTAGGTCGTCGAGGAGGCAGGCCGCAGACACGGCTCCTGCTGCTGCTTGCTGGTCGTATTCGATCATCTTGCCGACGCAGAACTATATGGATCCGTCAGCTTCGCCATCATTACCAACGTCGCTCGCCATTTTGCTGACCGGGAAAACAGGCAGTTTTATCGCCGTGCTCGAGAAAACGATCCTCCATGCTGCAGATATCTTGCCGTTAGCATTCACTTTCAAGCACACATCACATGACAAAGGGAAAAGCAAGAGAGAGAGAGAGAGAGAACAGACTTACGCATAAACGTCTTATCAAACCAGTTCAACCAAGGCAAATACCCAATCCATCCCCACCACTCCCACATCTTGTCCATACCCTGCATATGGCCCCCATCAGTCCCCGCCTCCACCGCGCCAAACTCCCTCCCAAACGTAACCTCCGTCATGATATCAGTATTCAGCATCTCCCACTCGCGATAAATATCAATCACCGCCTGCTTCCCCTCCCCTCCCCTTGCCAACAAACCATCCATCCGCTTCTCAAACCTTTGAAGATTCGCATCGATCTTCCCCTCATACCTGATGAAATTCCCCGTAGCATACACGCGACCCGCAAACCGCTTCTGCACCCTCAATTTCTCCACATCCAACTCGGTCAGCATGTCCAGTTTCGCCCAGCCCTCGGGCTGGCTGCGATCCGTGGGCGCTTCATAGAATCTGCCCTTGGTGAAACTGGTCCCCGCGCCATAGACGGCACGGAAGTATGCCGGGTTGGAGAAGAGGATTTCCGAGGGCGAGATGCGGACGACGGGGCCGTATTTCTTGTGTAGGGAGAGGTCTAGGCGCGGACGGCGTTGATGAAAACCCTGATAGGCGAGCCAGAGGGAGGTGAGAGAGGCGAGGAAGGGTCCTGGGATGGTGGCGAGGGGGTGCAGGTAGCGGTTGTAGAGCAGTTTGGGGAGGAGGAGGAGGAGGAGGAGGAGCGGAAGGAGGAACCAGATGGGAAGAGGAAGCCACATTGTCAAGCTATTGCCGAGGGGTATTGTTGAGGTCGCTCAGATTGGGAATATGTTCGAGGGGGAATGCTAGAAGATGAAGTGAAGTGGTCAAGGGCTGTTATACCATTCGAGTACTACTTCACTGGGTTGTGCACACCTCGGTAGCGCGGTGGCATTACCAAAGTGTCCTGTCATCGGCTCTCATGCAATGTCAGGAAGGATCAAGCTGTCTAAGGACGCGCTAGGAGAGGATCGTCTGGAGGATGAAGCTTATTATCGAGCTGTCGTTGCGCATTCTGAAAGCAGTGCTTTCAGGTCCGTATATAGTTCTATACAACCAGGAATGTATAGCTAGCGTTTGCTGCCGGGTATCTCAGGAGTGTACACTGTCGAGTTTCTTCAGTTGCTTCTCGCCTTCTTAAAAGTAATCTCCAAACTTGCCGAGGACGTCGCCTCCTCTGAGCTCGCCGTGCGCGGCATTAAGAGCATCGAAATGTAAAGCGAGCTCGAGACCTCGGAGGCGTTCTCTCTCCATGTCATCCCAGGTCCAGTCGTCGTCAGCTGCAGTCTCATTGCTGGCTTCGACTTTCGCGCTTACGCCAGCAAGCTTAGAGCTGAGCTCGCTCGCATCCGCTGTTGAACTTGTATTCGCTCCAGGAGCAGGAGTCGCAGGCGTGAAGATGGCCGGAGTACTGCTTACTGATGGCTCTGTTCGTGGAGGATAGCCAACACCCTCTGGTCGTGGAGGTAGAAGCTGCGATCTCTCCAACACAATCTCGGGATTGATCGTGAGCCTGCCTTTCTTGAACACATACCGCGCCAGCGACGTTGCGAAGATATGCTTTGTAAGATCCTCCTCCTTCTTGTCCGCCGCAGCTTTCCTCTTCCCGTTCTTCCAAGGTTGAAGCACGTATGAATCCGGCTTGATGACCCCCTTCTTCACGATGTGCGAAACGGTATACAACCACTTCCGATCCCAGCACAACACGCGCGTGTAGATCTCGAAGGCCTGCAGAGGCTGGATCTCCCGCTGGAAGAAGCAGGTCACAGCGCCCAGAGCCACAATATATCTCCCCTTGACCTCCACTGTCGACTTTGGTAGGCCTCCTTGATCACCTGCATTCAGCCTCGCCAGGCCTGTCCTCACCACAGCACCCACAGCGTGTGCCCGCGAAACATCGAGGTCGGCGAAGTAGGTCGAGTTGGATTTGTGGAAGTTGTAGTCGGTATCGTAAAGGGTATTATAGGACTCTGTGACGACGGGAGCGAAGAGGTGCTTCGCCGGGATCGCTTTTCTCTGGAAGTAGATCTGGTATATTATACCGCGGAGCACTCGGAGCTGTTTCGATCTGTCAATATCACTGCAGCAAGAAAGACCTATGGCAGGCACATTGGGATTTCACGTACATGCCAGAAACCCGGAATGTTCTTCAAATTTACCAACGCGATGCCCGCCACCAAGGCCTTGACGATGTTGCTTCCCGCCGACGTTCCCAGATGCTGCACGATGAAGTCCTGTACGATCGGATGCCTCCACGCTGCGACTATAGCTGCCGTTATCGCGACGCCCTTGGCCACCGCGGGCAACCGAGTAGCAGCAGACATGAACCAAGCTGTGTGGAAGAAAGGCGGGACAAGGCTGGAATAATTCTGTGAGCCGGCTGACGGTAATGCTGACGCTGGCAGATTGCTGCTGTTGCTTCAAGTTCTCGCTCTCCGGAATAAGAAATACAGACGACGGCGACGAAAGTAAGGAGAGCTGATGGAATGGACTGTACCTCTGTATCATGTACGGGGAACGAATCCGGTATATGTATGATCGTTTCGCAACCTGCAACACTATTCACCTCACGCCTTAGTCGTGTCATGACTAGAAATGGGATAACGCGTGCCCTGCCTCGGCTGGATAGCGCAAAGTCTGATTGCGAACGAGGGAAGCGACGCCTTGCACGCGATAACGACGACTTTTTTTACGATGTGACATGGTAATAGTCTTATGGGAGCATCAAGCCGTCACTCATCCGTTGCTGACGCGTCCGATGCTATGTATCCTGACATTTCGTACTGTGGTAGAATGACTGGTGGAGAGGAGTTACAATGGTGCACAGAGGGATAGGATCTTGATTTCGTTCCACATTGCTGCAGAGTATATCAAGCCTACTCTTATCTATGTCTTCCACCATCTGTCGTTCACGCAGCACCAAGACCAATTTGCTGTACATAGTTATGCAGCACAGTAGCTTTCTCGCAACTCCATCAGAGCTGCGTAATGCAATATACGAGCAACTGATCGGTGCACGGAAAGACGGGGACCAGTACACAAACTTTGGAGAGGCACTCAAGCACCAGCCAGGTCTCCTCAGAACGTGTCGACAGCTGCGAGACGAGGTTCGGTCGGTCTACTTCGCCAGTATGAAGATCGTCATCGCCGTTCGTGAGCCAGAGATCTCCAACTTCAAAGCCTTCCTTGAGGTCACTGACCAAGAAGCCATCTCAGCAGTCCGCCAGCTGAGCCTCGAGATGCCATGTTGTGGGTTTCCGGAAATGAGCTGCGAGTATCAAGCCTTTGTGCCGCACAGTATGGTGTTCGACATACAGCCACACGGTAACACCAGATGGGAAGTCGTTGAGCGCCATGGTGTATAAATGAAGCGCAATGCCCAATGGATATTCGAGCCTATGCGTCAGCAAGACAGTTTCGGTTTCCAGACCTGCAATGCGTTCGAGACACTCCCAGTATCTTTGCTGTTGACGGCCTGGCGGACGTGTCGACTCGAGAAGAGCGAGCTTCTTCGACTGATCGAGAATATCTGCAGGCACTCCACCGTCGCATCCGAGCTTCAAGCTCGTGTCTGAAGAAGCAGGCAGACCGTCGAAGGAGAGACAGACCGGTACCTAGCCCTCAACCATGAATCCTGAAGACTCAATCACGGCATGACCGCCTTCGAGCGTCGACATATACCCATCTCTTTCCTCAGCTTACTTAAACCACCCCATCAACCCACTCTTCCCCTTCCCACCACCAACAACACCACCACCCTCCCTCTCCATCGCCTCCAAAACCGCACTCTTCCTCTCCTCACCCTGACCAATCACAATCCCAACATCATCAGCCCCCTCAACTCCCTGCATCTCCAACCGCCTCGCCCGAGCCGCCAATCTCCTCTCCCTTAACCTCTCCAGCTCAGCTCTGATCTCATCCCGCTCGAATGGAATCTCATGCGTCTGACCCTTCTTCGGCCAGAAATCCGGCACCGCGAAGCGCGAGTCCAGGTTGATGCCGAAATAGTACATGAAACCGATCGGGAACATGATGTACATGCCGAACTGCGGGTCGCATTGCGTCAGTGATTGCGGGAAACCAAGAGCACGGTGTGGTGTGGCAGGAATATTTTGCGCACCTTGAAGACTTCAAGATTGGGGCCGCCCATCTTTTGAATACTGTTGGTGAGGAATGAGATAGTGGATGGATGAAGACGTGGAAGGAAAGTTGCGATTGAGGCAGTCGATGATGAGCTTCAAGGTTCCATTAGGCAATTCGAGCATTGACCAACATCACGTGCGACAACCAGGTAATATTGGAAAAGCATATAATCACCTCCACCAGTAAAATGCTGCGACACGATGCACTCGTTGAAAGGCGGTCGTAAGTCGAGTTATTATTGCAGTCAATAGAGCATCTCTCTATCAGGTCAGGTACCACTGGAATCCCGTCCCAACGCCTCGCTAGAGCCACATCGCTATGTATACAGCAGTATTGTAAAAATCTAACTGCAAAGTCATGACTCCAACCAAAAAAAAGAACGCCTGATTAGTCCACGAGCAATACCGGTGCTCTCCATGGGCCGATGGAATAATGCTGTGCAAATGCCAGATTTTGTCGTTCACATCATGTCATCTTCGGCCGGCTTCAGTTGAAAGTCGGGCACCTCGTGAAACCATTCAGTGGCCTTGTCCCACCGGTAGGCTTTGAAGTCTACGCCATAAGGCTTAGGCTCGAGGCAGTACAACATGCCGATTGGCACGTCCAGATCGGCAACTTCTTCCCGCCTCAAGCCACGGAAGTAGGCAAGCAGAATGCGTGCCACACTCCGATGGCCAATGAGTAGCACATGGTCCTCCATGCGCTCCAGCTCGACAATGACCGGCCGGAGGCGATTGATGACATCCAGATAGCCCTCTCCTCCTGGGCCTGGGTATCGATAGTGCAGCTTGTCCTTCTTACGGTCCCGATATTCGTCAGGGTGCTGAGTGGATATGCAGCTGTAGGTAAGTCCTTCCATGACTCCAGCGTTGAGCTCGTCAAGCATACGCATTTGCTTGGTGTCGTAGATTTCTTCATCAAAGTGCTGTGCCGTTTGAATGCTGCGTTTCAGCATAGATGTCCAGACACAGAATGGCTTTGGCTCATAACCGAGTTCCGTCGCTTCCTCCATGACAGACTTGTCGTCATCGGATCCCGGTGATTGGGGATGATAATATGGATTCGGTGGAGTCGAGTCACCAGGCTGAGGCGGGAAGTGTGTGTTCCTAAGATTCTCCAGCTGCTTCAAGTCCCATTCCATTCGCTTAGACTCCATAAACTTGGCCAAGGATTGTGCGTATTTGTGACCCTCGGGCGCGAGATCACTGTCGCCACCAATCTTGCCAGAGACGTTGTCCTACAAACGGATCAGCAACTGAGTGAAATCTCAAGTGTGGAGAAGACTTACCATGCTTAGGCCGTGGCGTGTGATCCAGATTTGCCTGGGCGCCAAGTTGAAGTTCAGTAAGTAGTAATTCGCCTGTGCCATCAGGAAGCCTTTGATCTGGTGACTGATCACTTTGCGGCCGACATCTATCATTTGGATGTAAGGCATGTGGTTTTTCTCCTCGTACTCGCCAAGTGGCACGTATGCCTTCTCATATTCGCGGACTCGCTTCTTGAAGTCCTCCAAGGCGATCACGGGATCCATCTGCTTGTAGTCAGGTCCGCCAAGTTTCAGGCGCATGTTGGCTTCCAGGAGATCTTGATCCAGGCAGCTCGATTCGAGAAACAAGACATTCAACTGTGGACCCGCACGTTCGCGGATACGATCCATGACCATCTTGCGTCGCTCCAGGGTGCTGTTCGTAGCATCAAGGATACCGACAGCCCCGTTACCGAATAGAATATAGTCCAACAGCTCATCCAGTGTCTCTCGAGCCACCTGTTCTCGGATCTGCGCAGCCTTCTTGTTCTTGGGGTCAAAGAAGCTGGCGTTGTGTTCCATCTCGGCCTCATCTTTCGTCTCGGGAGCATCCTTGGCCAATACAACAGTGGCCAGGCTTCGCCTTCGGTGCAGATCGAGCCCATCCGCAGTCGACTGCCGGTCTTCGGTATCTGCTGAAGGTGTGGCTGGCGGATCCAGCTTGGTGTCGCCATTCAGGATTATCTGGGCGACAGAAGCACGAGCAGCGCTCGAGTCTTCGCCTAGAGCCTTCTTAAGACCGACTACTGCATCAATACTGGTTCGATGCGAGTCGTGGCGTTCCTCGTGGAGCTCATGACTCTTTGTTTTCTCCAAGCTGTTTGGTCCTCCCGCAGCGACTCGCCGCCGCTCGCCGACGTTGAAAATTCTGGTGTCATGCTGCAGCCAATTGAGATATCGGGCGAGCTTTTTCGTGATATAACTCTTGCCACGTGCTGGCAAACCGACCATCACAATCACCAACTTGGACCCAACATCTCTTGACGCGATTCTGCCGTCCGGCGAGACTTTGCTCTTGGTGAGGCCAGGAATATCCAGCGTTGTCGGGCGCACTCGTGGTGTTGTGGTGCCTGAGTTCTGGCGTATCGGAAGTGGGAGTCTGGCAGGGACGACATCGCTGGTGGCGCCAGTGGGCGGTGCAGAGGTGTTGCCAGTCAAGCGCGGGCTGTTGGGAGTGGTGGAGGGAGGTGTATCGTTCAGCGCTGGAGTGCCGGTCACTTCGGGAAGTTTGCCGTTCATGGCCATCGCAAGAGAGGCGGCGCGTGGGTGTCGAGATGCAATGGTGTGACCGACGGCAGTGGCATTGTTCTGGCGAGACGACGGTATGCCACTCAGCAGTGCGGAAGCATTATGAGTGTCAGAAAGGGTCCTATCCAGCTGATTTCGCAACTGCTCCACAGTCTGCTGCTGGTTCGGCGGGACCTCGTTGCTCCACCGGCGCGGATCCGTAGTCTGGTTGCTGGCGTCTGACGGCATGTCGTGAGACCTGGCGGGGGAGTGTCGGCGGCGATATCTGCCTAGGTCGCTGTCGTCGTGCTCAACGCAGGTGCATGTCCCCAGGATGTGTGCGTCGATGCGCAGCTTGTCGAGAGAGTAGTAGGCGGCATCGGGATCGGAGAATGTGCGACCGTCACGCATGGGGAGGGTGAACTTTGAAGTAAGGTGGAACTTGTTAGGTCACCACAAAGGTGGATCCGGGTTCCTGGCGGGCGAGTAGATATTTTTTCGGGATGACGCTGCGCTGCTTTTGAGGGTGGGTAAATGCGTCGAGACGATTGGAGAGCTGCAAGGCTAGGATGCTGCGTGATAAGTTTTGGCGCTGCGTAAGGTACAGGTACTCTTTTTGTGTGCCGGAGAGCTGATGACTTCACCCGTTATTTATTGTATGTATGTAGTACATATAGCGATCACGCGCTGTTCAGAGACGACGGGACTTGTGGAGAGTGAAGATGACCACGGGGAAAGGCAAGGAATACGATGCTCGGAAGACGACGATTTTTGAGGCAAGCGTGACGGATGTGTGGTGAGACGGCGGAGAGAACGATACACCGGTATGATTATAATTACCATTGCACGGGCGCCGGACGAGCAGATGTACTGTATTTATTATTGAAGGTCCGGGTGTCTGAAGGTTAACCTGGAAGAAGGCTGTGACTTGTGAGTTTGAGCCTGGCCTGGCCCTGTCCACGACAGCCAACAGCCTGATTGCTTAGCCTTCTCGAACACCCCACCAGTACTTGGACCACCTTGTCAAAATTATTGTTATTATTGTTATTATTATCACCACTACTATGGTGACTCGCCATGTGCCCAGCGGCTAAGAAGGTCGCTTGCTGTTGATGACTGATGAATACCGACAGCAACGGACAGCGGACGGACATGCACCGATTGCTTGAACACCGACGGCATAAGTCAGGTACAGTACAGAATACACGACGACAACGACGAGTATCGACACCGCATGGTTGTTTCCTTCTTCCTCAACTGGAGCATCCTCTCGATTGTTCGTAGCCTGCTTGGATCTATATCTATTGAAACGAGAGCCAATCCTGACACTCCACCCACCCACGCTTGGCTTGTCCGCCCTCTCCTTTGCCTTCACTCCCGTCCACGCTCTGTCCCCATTGCACGCACACGCACACGCACACGCACACGCACACGCACACGCACATGCATCGCTCTTGGTCAAGCTGACACTCACCTGATGTCCAAGCGTCGGGGTCGAGTGCCTGTCTCACATCTCCGTGCTGCCCGGAAACATCGACTTTCCCAACTTGTCCCATCGCGGACTTGGCCATGACATCAAACGTCTTCGACCTACGTCTTTGCTGTCAGTCGATGGACTCCTCAGCACCCTGTGCCCAGACTGCCTCTTCACCCTTTTCCTACACTTCCCCACGATCAGCTCTGAGCTCCCAGCGTATCCAAAAGACTTCTTGCATCACTCCACGGGATCTGCCCGGCCGCCTGCCGTCACCCGCCATCCGCCATCCTTCCCCGACGCTTGATGAAATGCCTTGCTCCTGAGCCCCGTCAACCGCCCCGTGGCGGGAATCTGTTGTTCAACTGGGACCTTGGCCCTCCTTGGCCAACCACTTCTCTCATCTCGGTTTCTGACGCGCCGTTGCCCGGTCGCGACTCATACGACCA
The DNA here is from genome assembly GCA_002785985.1 of Microcyclosporella mali. Classification (NCBI taxonomy): domain Eukaryota; kingdom Fungi; phylum Ascomycota; class Dothideomycetes; order Mycosphaerellales; family Mycosphaerellaceae; genus Microcyclosporella; species Microcyclosporella mali. The sequence continues at coordinate 1,002,259 of NHNU01000002.1, read as the reverse complement.
TGGCTCAGCATCAGCACCTGGCGCCTGTACTACCAAGCTCTGACTCCTCAAAGCCATTCAAGGCCACATATTGTTCTTGATGTTATCATGTGCCGACCTAGGGCATTCACATGCCCACAAACCCCCTATGGCATGCTGCGCTCAACTTCTCTCATCGACAAGCCTTCCTTGTCCTGCTTGCTCACATGCCATTGCACGCCAAGGAGTTCCGTCGTAACCATCAGATAGAGTCCGGCGACACGTCAAACCCCATATCTCCTCGCGACTCGCCGTACGCCGCCCGCGATTCTATGTTGATCGAGGATACTTTTCACGTGCCAAGCAGTCCGAACTTGCATGGCCGTCACACCTGAAGATCTTCCGCGCACGTAATCCGTCATCAATCTGCATCGCAGAATGAAGGTGACGTGTACGAATCCGCGTTGCATCGCATCCTGTAGCGCAAAGCACAAGGGAGGCTGCATAGTGACCCAAGCAAGAGGATTGATGACCTAAGAAGAGGGTAGAGATGCGGTATGCGTTGATGGGTTCTATGCCTGCTGATGTGGAGAAGTAGAGTTGGGCAGTCTCAAGCTTGCTAATACCTCAATGTCCAGCAAGCATCTGATCCATCCACAAAACACCGTTCAACCTCCTTCACCTTGGCCCTGCTCAACCCTTCCTTCTCCATCATCCACATCGTGCTCTCTCCTCCCGTCCTTCGCTTCTGGTATCCTCCCATTTCCATTTTCGTCGCCCACCTCCACCTCATCTGTCTCCTCATCCTCCTCCTTTCCCTTCCTCGCTGGCAATCTCCAATCAACGACCTCCCCCTCTCCCTCTTCGTAAAACGGATCATCCTCCAGCGGCCCAACAACCGCATTCCTCCTCTGCGCGTCCCCCACCATTCGATCAATCTCACCCTGCAGCACCCCCTGCGGAATCTCATCGCTTCGGACGGGAATGAGCCGCGAAGACGACGAGGCTGTCGATAAGGTACCTGACTTGGCATTTGCCTGCAACTGGTCAGTAATCAAGTGTCTGTTTGCTTCTTTCCTTCTTTCTTTCTTTCTTCTTTCTTGGTCTTCACTTCGTCGGAGTCTTTCGTCGCTTTTGAGGAGGAAGGAAGAGGCTGTGCTTACTGCTATTTGCGATGATTGGGCAGGCGTGCGCAGTACATGCCCCTCGTTGCTGGAGGTTTTCTGCGACGAGGTGGTTTCTGTTTCTTGGGATGTGCTGGAGTCGTCTTGCTGGCTTGGAAGGTCTGTCTTATCGGCCATAGCTATGAGCTCGATTACCGCTAGACTGGTCAATGTGAATTTTTTATTTTCAGAATCTTGATGACACTAGAGTCGTGGACGAGATTGATATACTAGTGACGTGCACAAAGGCGCTGTTTGTGAGACACAGGGCTAGGACACGTGCGATCTTTCGAGAAGCCATCACATGTGAAGAATGCTTGCGCTTCCTCCCACGTGGCGTACATGCCCTTTGTCCTTCTCACAATCTCCAATGAAACAAGAGTCACCATCATATCGATACACATCATCAATGCGTCTCCGTCCAACGTCGATAGAAATCCAGACTCTCCGGATTGGCCACACTCGTACTCGTCTTGATATTCAACCCACACAAAATCTGCTTCACGCTCTTCTCAATCTTCTTGCCATTAGTCGTCACAGGGATGTCTGGACACTCATCAATGATTCCCGGAACATGCCTCGCAGAGAGCTCCTTGCGCACCACCCCTTTGATATCCTGCACCAGCTCTTTCGTGAATTGCTCACCCGCCTTCATCTTCAAGAAGAGGACCACAGTCTCGTCGTCATCCTGTTCTCGCCTGCGGCCGATCGCCAGACCATCTTCTACGTGCTCCGGGAAATGTCTCAAGAGGATGTTGTATAGCTCTGCTGATCCAAATCGCACGCCGGAGGGTTTCAGCACGCCATCTGAGCGACCGAGCATGACCAGCCCGCCGGTCTCGGGGTTGAAGCGGATGAAATCGCCATGATGCCAGACACCTGGAGATTCCTCGAAGTAGGAAGCTCTGTATTTGCTCTCGCCATCTTTACCCCAGAACATGACTGGCTGACACGGGAAGGGCTTTACACAGACCAGATCCGCTGGCTCGCCCTTCTTGCTGACATCTTTGCCTTCAAAGTCCCATGCTTGACAGGCCATGCCGAGCCCTAAAACTTGAATCTCACCCACGTATACAGGGTGTAATGGGCAAGGCGCCCCAAACAGGGAGATGATATCTGTGCCTCCTGTTATAGAGCCGAGATTGATGTGTCCAAACGCTCTATAGACATACTGAAATGTCGAGGGTGCCAATGGAGAGCCAGTAGAGTATATCGCTTTGAGAGTCTTGATGGTGACGCCGTGATCCTTGGGTATGATGTTCCGCTGCTCCAGAACTGACAGGTATTTAGCGCTTGTGCCAAATTGAGTGATACCAAGTTCATCAATCAGCTTCGGCATTGCCAAATCATCCTTGACGGATTCTCCACTCGAAAGGTACTGGAAGGGTGAGCCATCGTACAGGATCAGAGTAGCGCCAGCCGCAAGGCCTGAGACCAACCAGTGCCACATCATCCACGTGCATGTTGTGAAGTAGAAAAGACGATCGCCAGGTCTGATATCGCTCTGTAGTATATGCTCCTTCTTGTGTTGAATCAACGTTCCGATGGCGCCGTGAACGATGCACTTTGGAGCACCGGTTGTGCCGGAAGAATACAAGATATAGACGGGGTGGTCGGGGTCCAGCTGTGCAAAGTACAATTCTGGTGGGCTGGATGATAAGGAGATAAATTTGTCGTAAGAGTAGAGTTTGGCCTGCAGATCCGAAGACAGACCTTCCACAATCGAACCCATCGTTGAGACCGTATCAAAGACAATGGTAGCTTTCAACGTCGGCAGACCCTCCATGATTTCTTTTACTTTTGGCAAGACTGGATGAGTCTTGCCGTTGTACATTACAGCGTTGTCTGTGACTAGTAGACTCGGCTCTATCTGTACCATGCGGTCCAGAACGGCAGTGACACCAGTATCAGGACTGACCGCTGTCCAGATCCCACCCAGAGACGAGGCAGCCAACGAAGCAACGAGAGCATTAGTGTGATTTGCAACATAACCAGCTACACGATCTCCTGGCTTCAGACCCATTGACCGCATACCACCCTGACATTGTCTCACTCGTTCTCGCAGCTCTTTCCATGACACCGTCTGCCTGGTCGTCTCCGTAGCGGCGATGATCGCAGGACTGTCCTCATCGACCCCCTGTGTAGGATATAGCAAGTTCTCAGCGAAGTTGAGCTTGGCACCTGAAAACCACGCGGGCCTCGGAAACATTGTGGTCTCGTCTGAGATGACCTTTGTGTATGGCTGCGAAGCTCGTATACCGACATAGTCCCAGATGTCGCCCCAGAAATCTGCAGTGTTCTCAATGCTCCATTGATACAGGTCGCCGTAGGTATCGAAAGTCTTGTTGTGTTTTCTGTTCACTTGCTGAAGGAAGTCCCATAGTTTGGTGTCTTTGGGGGATGAATGCCGCCAGAGGAGTTCGCCATGGTGAGTGCCGTCTTCCAAGTTGGAATCAGCCATTGTCGACCTGGGCAATGCGTGGGGTGAAATCAACCCCAGGGACACGCAAGAGGAAATCACTAGCAGGCATGGCGACGAAGAGGGAGAACTTTAGAAGGTTGAGTGGACTGCGGATGAGGTGGGGTCATCTCGGAGTCCATCGTCGCTGAAGCGGTCTTGTCCCGCGAGCCCGAGTGCCGATCCTATCGTCGCTACATGTATGTTGGTCCTACACGTACATGTATCTTCACTCTTCTTTAATGGCAAGAGATATGCATCATCTATCACGACATCGCCTCATCGAACTTGCGAGAAAGTCGCGCACCCACTCAGCGCAGCCGCCACGCCTCCAACTACCCACCTCACATTGTTGACCTTTCTCCAAAACAGAATCAGCTCCTTCATATTGGTCTTCTCGCCCCATCTTCTCGAACTTTGCGTCGAGCCATGTTTGTGTGCGGACGGCATGAGTAGCCCTGTCTCTTCCATCTTGACGTCTTCACTCTTCAACAGCGTCTCCACCTTCCATTTCAGCGCTCCATTGATGCCCGGCTCCATGTACAAGAAGGTAATGGGCAGAATGCTGAAAATCCCCAGTGCCGCCGCGATGTACAGAGTCTTGTGCCATGAAGTAGTCTCCATGACGGCGAGAAAGAAATTCGAGATGGCACCAGGCATTACAAGTGGAGGCACCCAAAGCGGCCCGTACTGGTATCCGCGGAGCCACTGCTTAGCCATGACCTTCTCATTAGGTGCATGTTCGACGATGGGCTGCACAAAGGTGAAGCTGTCTGAGACGGTGTAGCCTGCGTCAGTCCCATCAGCCAGCGCGGATAATGGTGCGTACATTGAGCTGTAATACCAGCATAAAGTGTCGGTGCCACAATGCCCACGAAACGAGCAATCGAAAGCAGAGCCGCTGGTTCAGCCATCCCGTCAGAGAAATCATGAGAACTTCAACTATATGACCTCGGTCGCAAGACTGGCAAGACTCGGATGTATATATACCCTCCTTTAGATACGGATCAGCGGCACGTCCATATGTAACGCCTGAAACCCACACAGAGATAAACTGACAGTATTGACTACTAGGAGATTCTCGCCGAGCAAGGCGTCCGATTAACGAACTCGTCGCAATGCTTGCCTCTCAGAAGATATCCGAACAGCTCCCCTTGTCGTAGCTACAGTTGCACAAGTCAGGCAACCATGCTTGGCAGGAAGAGCGCAGTCGTAGCTGTCGGTCAGACCGGATGCTTACATCGACATCGACATGGTTCACGAATCACCTACAATCTTTCGATACGAGATGGCCGAAGTCTGTCTCGACTTTCTTTCTGCTTCGATGCCCCGAAGCCAGCTGAAACATCGTCGCTTATAGCGGCTAGCTTATCTATTGGCCCGTTCAAGAGGATGGTGAGACTCGCGTACAACGCATCGCTCGTACAGAATTGGGTGAGTTTGGCCATCTCGCATTGCAAGACTGTAAGACCCGAGGGATCCGGTACGGGCATCTTGTGGTATGGACGATGCTTTCTTTGTTCCTTGAAGTGTTTCAAATTGGCCGGGTAAATTGGTCGCCTGCCAGGGGTGTCAAGGACGTGTTGACGATGGGAAGGATACGCACGTACTGACGAACACATTGATTCGCTGGTGCATAATTCGACATTGTATTTCTTGCCCATTTATAGCTTCTCGGTATCGATATTTTCCTAGACCCTGCTGACATAGATGCCACAGACTCACAAGTAATGGACCAAAAATGGACTATATCTTGACTGATATACATTATCAGTTGTGGTATCGGACGGCAAAAATGAAAAATACATGACCGACGCCGGCAGGACTCGAACCTGCGCCCCCGAAGGGAATTGATATCTGAACATTGTTTTGGAGAACGTATTCGAGTCAATCGCAGTAACCACTTTGCTACAACGTCTCGGACCGGTTTGAGGAACCGGTGTAGCATTGACTGTGATTGGCTGGCAAGCTCGAATTATCGTATATAATCCATATTATGGTGTTACGTAATTGGCGTCCGCACATGATGCCTCCATCCCATAGACTCGTCCTGCACGTATAAACCTGCAAGTGAATGTCACAACATTCCAAGATGTCCCAACCACAGTCCCAGCAGCCTGATCCCAGCAGGGAGCGCTATATCAGAGCTCTACACAATACAGCTGTTGCCGCCGTCATCGCCTGCCCACTCCTCGCATTGATACCGCCCCGAAAGCTCGACTTTTACACATTCGGACTCGTCGGCGTTACGGGATACTCCGCCAACTATCTCATCAGAGAGTCTAGTGGCAGATCAGTGTGGCAGCATGTGAGTCGACAGCAGCAACAACCACAGCCACGACTGCAGCAACGTCTACCGGAAAAGAGAGTCGTGTCGGAACTGCAGCAAGAGAGGGCGTCGTGGAAGGTCGAGAGACAAAAAGAGATTCAAGAAGATGTAGAGGAGGGCAAGAGCTTTGCGGATATGATCACGGATCAGATTTGGGAGGTCTGGAATCAGGGCAAGACGAAGGACGAAGATGAGTGACGGAGATTTGGAGTCGCGACGTGGACATTGCTGTCCGTTATACAGTCTATCTGCTTGGAATCCGTGCCACATACATGACCAGGACAAGTGAAGCAGCTTTGGAGCTTTCACCTCATCTGATGCTCAGATGTTCTGCTCGAAGTCCTCGGCATTCGTTGGCTCAAAGCTTCTGGCCATTTGTTAGCAAGTGGTGGTCAACCAGTTCATCACAGGACTCACGTCGCAAGCACAGCAAGCTGTTCCTGCTCGGTGGCACGGTCTTGGCTCTGCTCTTGCTCCTGACCTTGGTTCTCCACCTTTGGCGAATCCGGAGACATTAGATTGTGGCCAGACACAATGCCATCCTCCTTCCCTGTCTCCTCACGAACAGCTTTCTGAACCGCCTCATAAATCATTCTCCGTAACTCCTCAACGGTCATTGGAATCGACACCATACTGCTCGGACTTCTCGTGTGCTGCGGCGTTGACATATTGAGCACGACTGGAGTCTGAGGCGCACTCAATGCTGGATCGATGACCTGCTGCGGTGTAGACCCCATCCCAACTTCTGGGTTCGGTGTGCACACCCGGCTTGTCACGTAGCACGGGTCCTGCAGCATCATCATTTGCTGGGGATACTGTGGAGGTGGCCGTGAATGCTGGTAATACTGTGGAGGCAGACGGTGCACAGGAGTGCTGGTAGGAGCCATATGGCGAATCGGCTGAGTTTGAGCTCGTCGCATATCGGGTCGTGGATATGGCTCCGAGATGTGTTTCTGCCTGCGGGACTGGGCGCTCTGGCGTTGCGTTTTGGTCTTGTATTGGCTCTTGAGTGGCATCGGCTTCTGTCCTAGCGGGTTGCCTAGGAAGTGGTTGTCGCGGTGGAACATAACTGATGGCGTTGGCTGCTGTGGATGCTGAATTTCTTGTGGCGGGCCAGTCGGCGGCTCCGACACCGAGCGACGATGGTGGAACTGGTTGCTGCGCAGATGTGGAGGCTGATGGAATGTTGGCGCATTACTCTCCAGAGACTGAAAGTATGGAGATCCAATCGACTGACCGCCGAAATCCGTCGAATACGCTCCATAGGTAGATGCTTCAGGACTGAGAGTCTGATCGAGACCGCTGATGGCACCGTCAAAGGAGGCCGAGTCGTACTGGCTGATCTGCTGGGAACTGGCGTTACTAAATGCAAGTTGAGGATTGATGGTATCATCGACATTATCTGCATCGTATGCCGCATTGAACTCCACAATAGCATCCAGCTCTCCGCCATCACGGTCGCCGCTCGGTTTGTGCCAGCTGTCTCCCAAGAGAGACTCTGCGCCAAAAGGTGAAGAAACAGCAACATCGCAGGACATGGTGGGCTGGGGGCTCCCAGGACAAGAGCAATAGTATGCTGTGCAACAATAGCCTTACAGAGATATGCGAACGAGAGAGGCGGGCGAGAAAAAAGAGCTCTCCTGTACGACCAGTTCGCAGCTGCTAATAAACATGCACGCACGAACACCCGTTCGCAGACCGCCACTATCTACTACCCTCACATTCTTTGTTCAGGTTCGCGCAGACGTTGAAACACGCATCGCACCTCCCAGCATTTCCTGATGCTGCTACCCGTCGGCTGAGCCTGGTAGGGTACATGGGGGCTCTTGCATGAACCTGTTTGCTTACCTGTCAAGGTGGCTTACTGCAGAGGTGTGCTGAAGGGTGCGAGGGTGTTGATGCTGCATGAACCATCGTTCGTTGTGATATTGCATGAATTCGCTTGCCCTGCATCACGGTGCGTGCTGCGACGCATGTCTCACGTTGTGCGGGATGGCATCGTACGGTGGTCAGACACGCGCGCGGTGCTGGTTCCAGAGCATTGGCACTGTGGGCAGCATACAACGGGGCGATGCGTTGTCAGGGTACAAGACGAACTCGCATGAGTGGGCGCAAGAACAAGAGGGGTATCATTTGGTCTACAACATACACATCAACTCGAGTAGCTGATCTCGACTCCTACATTCGCCAACATCCTTTCCTTCCTCTTCAAATCAAAACCTGCGCCCAAGCTGAGCAACAACTCCTTAGCGCGACACTCCCACAACAAACCGATCTTGCCGTGATTGTCCATACGTGCCTTGAGCACACCTTTGACATCCGTGTCAGACTTACTCCAGCCTGGCTTCAGCTTGTCGACCACCCATGCCAGATGCGCAGCTGTCTGCTCACGTTGCCAGAGCTCCAGGCCAACAACGACGTCACTTTCGTAGCTGTACACGTTGAAGTCGAAGCGCGAGCAGAGAGCAAGATTTGGGCCAGCTTTGACGGCATATGTAGAGCTTAGGTTGCCCATGAGAGGATTGACAGTCAAGGCCATCGTATAGGGAAAGCCAGCATGAATTGGGAGTGTCGTGAATCGAAGACCTGTGCTAATGCCACCACTCTTGTTGACAGGGCTGAAGTATGCCTCTGCTCCCGCACTCAAACGGCCATTCTGATGATCCCAAGGATGTGCAGGTAGACGCGACGAGGGTTGATAGTGAGGGAAGCGAGGATCGTAACCGAAGTTGTACAGTCCCCGTACACCCAGCAGCGACGAGTCGGTAGAGTAGAGGTACTCGGTGCTGTACTTGCCATGGTCGTTCTGTAAGACTGCCAGTAATGTACCGCCACTCGGCAAATTGCCATCAGACACACAGTTCAGGCGCAACAGACGTGTAGGCGAGAGTCTCCGCAGGTACATGGCTTCCAACGTGCTCGAAGGTAGATATAGCCGTCCATATAGTAGTGTATCTTTCGTTCCTGTCCAACTGCCAAATCCCACCTTTCCTTCTGGCGCTCGCAGCTCCTGCAAGTGCCTATAGCCTTTTATGAAGTTCCTAAGGTAGACATCGCTACTCCTGCTTGCAACCCTCAGGCCCAAGGTGGAGTATAAGAAGCTCAGGGATCCATCCACAACCCCCTGACTGCCTAGAGTGTAGCTTGTCGCGAAGTTGGGCGAGGAAAGCGAGGAGATGTGTAAGCAAATACCATGTGGTATACGGAAGTCGAGCAGGTTCGTCGGAGTGGTGGTTAAGGAGGCATAGCTGTTGTCAACATTCCAGCGCGAGGTGCGGTAGAAGGCCGCCTGGACATAGTCCATGAAGTCCAGCATCGTGGGGAGTCGGCAGCGATCATCTTGTGGTTGGAATTACTTGATCGTGCTTCACCATTGCGGGCAATTGGCGAATACGCGTTAGGACAGCAATGAAGAGCACATGCAAGTAAGAAGAGGGTCGGACTGCATCTTTCAGGCACTCGCACATTCGCTAGCTCCGGCAGCTTCCGAGCCAGTCAGATCGGATCTGTAACCCCTGGACCACTCCTTTTCTCTTCTCTGTACACTCATCACTCTGCTCTGCTCGACGGAAGCCTGCTCAAAATGCCAAAGAGTCTGATCCATGGCTGCAAAGCAGAAATTCAGCCTGTCTAAGCACTCGAAGTGCACATGCGAGGAAGTAAAGGAGTGCATTATGTGGCTGCCATCACGGAAGTCAACAGCCACATCTAGTATTCGTCTCCGGAGGACTTGAAAGGAAGCCTAGCAGAAGGTGAAGTGCTCATCAGCGGTTCATGGAGCTGTTGGGTCGCGCTTTTAGACGAGTTCCATAGTGCAGTTCAGGTATTGCGGCTAGGACTATATTACAGCAGTATCTTCTTGCTCTCGCAACTCGACTAATCTGCAGGACTGCAGCGGCACGTTGCGGCTTTGACAGCGATCCAGGCAACATTGAGCTCGCTCCGTCTACTTTGCGCCACCTAATATGATTCCTGCCGCGAACACGCACAGTCAGGCACAGATCTTGATCAAAGTGCCCTCAATACTCGGAAATATGTGATGCGGTGGGCTCGATTTGTCCTGCGCCGTTGTTTCGCACTTCTCATAACGTTGGGGACAAACACCGTTTCGTAAGGTCCGATTTCGTGGCAAGTTTGTGCTCCATACGATGTGTCGGACAATACACAGACTATGGTTTCGGCGAGAGCGCTAAATGCTCATCGGGGACCGGCTGTCGACGACGGCATTGGTCACGAGACAGGAGCCGCGGACAGCGCAAAATTGCTGGGCGGCTGAGGTCGTGCTGTTGGCGTCTCATCGCTGGTGTCCATCTCGTCGTCGCTTTGAGCTTTGGGCTCTTCCCAATCCTTAGTCTCAGCCAACAAGGTTTGAAAGATCTTGTCTTGCTGCTCGACCAACATATCGCTGATAGACACCTTGTCACTTCTGGAGACGTTGCCAAATCGTCGCTTGGGCCGGCGGACTAAATCAGAGGTCCAGTAGCTGTGCTCGCTTGATACAACGACCAGCGAGTGATCGTAGTACCAGTTCGGCAGTCGGTCATTCGTGGGCGATTTGCAAGACATCAAAGAAACATCTTTCACAAATGAAATTGCTTTCGTAATCAGTCGCTGAGCTCGTTCTTCATGGCCTTTGACAAAGCCCAGGATCGCACCGTGGCCGATGTTCGTTCCCATGAGGAAGACGTGTGTAGAGTCGCTCAGTTCCACGTAATTGTCCCAGAGGTATGTCAAGAGCTGTGTAGCCTCCTTCGTTCGGTGTTCAACACTGTCAACCTCTTCATATTCATGGCGGTCAACATTGTAGTCAGGCACGTGTCGCGGCAGATTCACATCGATGACTGCAAATCCTTGTTTGGCCGCCCAATCCACGTAGGTCTTGACAATATCAGTCTTTGGCGTGTTCACGTCAGCTAGCTGCTCGCTGATAGCAGCACAGTAATTTCAAGGTACTCACCAGCCAAGTGTTATGTAGCTCGATTTTGCCTGTACGGGGATCAGGGGACGCGAGCACTTCCGGAGGGTCGTGGAGGATGACTAGCAAAGGTCGACCATCTGCGTAATTTGGCCTATGAGATGTCAGTCTGGTGGAACATGTCGGATTTGCTCGGCGACTCACGTTGCCAGGACCTGGTTCTCGAATTCCTTGGCGAGATGCTCTCGGTGGATGAAGAGCGGCGTCATTCCATGCTCATCGAACAAAGTTTCTGCCTGCCATTGACGAACCACGTTGTGCATTCTGACACCGTGGAGAGGTCCTGCCAAACGTGTTGAGAGATCCTTCGGATATAGGCATCCCCAAAATCGACTTTGCTGTCGCAAGACCAGCTTCACATCGTCGACAGCAGAATTGGTGGGGACTGTATTCTCCAGCCTGTCCGGTGGCTCGCCCATCAGTGTTCTTCCGACAGCACAGGCCGAGCGAGCAATTGATTCAAGATTGTAGCCCCCCTCCAAGCAGACGGCTACCTTCCCACCTGCTAAAGACATGAGCATATGCGTCATATGAGCATACCCCGTGGGTGTGACTTGGCACCCGCCAAGCATGTCGCCTTCTGCAGCATCAAAACCAGCAGCGATTATGACCAGGTCCGGGTCAAATTCAGTAGCGATGGGCATAACGACTTGCTGAAAAGCATAGAGGTAGTCGGCGTCGCCCATACCTTGACGAGTCCAAGGAATGTTGACATTCTTGCCCAGGCCAGCGCCTTCGCCGCAGTGCAAATGGTCGCCGTACCTTAGCCTGTTGTCTCGATATGACATCTCGGGATAGAAGTTTCCACGCTTGTGCACGTGAAGAGAGACGTACAATACATTGGGATCGTCGTAATTAGCTTGTTGAATTCCATTCCCATGGTGCACATCCCAGTCAAGAACAAAGACCTTTCGGCACTTTTCGCCAAATTCCCGCTGGCAGACTTTGGTGGCGATGCTGACATTATCGAAGAAACAGAAACCCTTGGCATCTTCACGCTCAGCGTGGTGGCCAGGAGGTCGAATTACAGCAAAGACATTCTTGACCTTGCCGAGAATTACAGCTCGGCATGCTTCAATGGCACCGCCAGCTGAGAGTGCTGCACAAAATGGCGTGCTCGTCGACAAGTATATCGAGTCATTTGCATGCGGAGGGTGTTGAGCGTATGTCTGCAATTCAAGAGAATTCCTTGAGCTGAGTGACTGAACCCAGAGCCAGTGGTTTATTGTGTGGACTAAAAGGACTTCTTCCTTTGTGACTGGGCGCGTATCGATCCTGCCCATGTAGTATTCGTTCACTGGACCAGAATCACCCTCACGCCATGCGAGCCCAGCACTGACAAAGGCCTCGAAGATCGCATGTATCCGTCTAGGGTCTTCTGGGTGCAGCTCATCATCTGATGGTTCAGATTCCACGTGAAATCGCATGCGAACATCGTAGACGAGACCAGTTTGTGCGGTTGAGTATGGGAGATTGCTGAATTTAGCAGGATTCGGGCCGTCCTTTCGAGGTCCGACTGGCCACTTGGCGCTACCAACTTCTCGCTTGATCCCCTCGCCTTTCAATACGGATGCGCTCAGAAGATGAGCTTCTTCGTTGATGCCCGCATCCGATGTTATGGAAATTCGCGGCATGCTCTGATGGATGGCCTCTGTGGACTGCCTGATCTGTCCAGAGTTGCCATCATGCATAGGAAGGTCCCCAACCTGCTCCATGGCGCCGAAACAGCCGTATCAAGGCTGGGTCACCGGCCCATCACGGTGGCGAGATTCTTGCCAGCCAACTGATTGTGCACCACGATGATTACAGTAGCTGAGTAGGACGAAGATCAGCGTCCTGTGAACAGATAACAAATAACGTATATGTACGCTTGCATGCACCGATGGGCAGGGTGAGGATTGAAGCGAAGAGAGTTGTATGGAAAGGGACGCGGCAAGTTTGACCTACCTGGTCACCGCGTCAAAAGGACGCGGCAGAAAGTGAGCTGTGAATGACTGCGCAGTGCGTGAGCTGACAAGGGAAACAGCTGGTCAACTGCTATGCACTCAGTATTTTCGTTGTCGTTGTAGTTGACGTCGTCGTCATCGCGTCAGTGATATGAGTACAGACAGCAGGCGCGAGAGATGGATGTGGTCGCTGCAGTGGACCTCCTAGTCCGCATTGAGCGCTTGGCAGATTAGTAGGTCGATTACGGAAAGCCATATCTACTCCAAGGCCGTAAGCTGTTCTTGGCTCACAACGGACATCATTGACATCGCAGGCTTCACTTCCTTTTCACTTCCTCTTCCCATTCTCACCAGCGCTCACACGCACTCATGGACAGCACTCACCCGCGGGTTGGCATGCAGGTGGGAAGAGTGTCTACTACTTGCACGCGCGGCCCCAGGTGAAACGGCGGCACATGCGTCATGCTTCCCAAGGGTCGCCCCGTCCTTGTCTGATGCCCACTGCGATCACTGCGACTAACGCACACAGCCCGGAGGTGATATTTCGGGCCGTGAGCGGCATAGCGATCACAGGCGCTACTTTGTGGTAGGCGCTGAACACCAACGATCGTTCGAAAGGGGAAGATGATCGTGCCCACGATCCCAAGGCGGCTGTGTCAAGTGTCAGCTTTTTTCGGTGACCTTCCGTCAGCTTTGGACCCTTGCAGGAAGCAACAAATCTATTACAGTACTCCGGAAGCGTCAACTCAATAGAGGAGCAACCAGGCAGCATATCTGCGGATAGGGCTTTACGCTTCGACCTCACCACAAACACAGCCGCTGGACCGGATGTCGAACTCCATCGCCCTGAGTCAAATCACTGAGGTGGAGATCGAGATTTCGTACCACGACTAGTGCGTCTCATCAAGTTAAATTAATCCTGATGCCTAGAAGAATACGTGAAACTCAGAGCTTTGCCTCATCCCAGAGCCTCCTAGCGCTATGGGTCACTCTGTCCTATGTGGAAAGCATACGACCATCGTGCAGTTCCTGCAGCAGTGAGTAAGGGGCACAGCACTGTATAACCATCGTCGGTGAGCATTGTTCGAACAAACAGGCTACACAATCCTGCGTGCATGGCACAGCGCAGGGTTGCGGCAATGCCTCATGTCCAAAATTGTACGTGTCTTGTGTTCGTCTCCTCTGTTACCTTGTTAGCTATTCATGCTTCTTCCTCGTCCACTTCCCCAAGAATTCCTTCTCACTCTATTCTATACGCTTGCTCTGGCCTTGCGTTCGATCATTTGTTACGATGGATCATGAGTCAAATAGCAGCTTGAGCTGCACCACCGCACGATACCTTAGACTTCCTCATGCACGACTCATCTCGGCTGCGATCACTATTACCACAACTCAACATCTTATGACCGATGGCTTCCACTATCCGATGCTGCTATTACTCAGCCACATGACAATCGCTCTCGGCCTTGCAATCATCACACAATCAAAGATACCGCGGGACGAATTGCTGGACAGACCAGATACAAAGACACGAATATCTCAAGCTCTACATGCTATCCTTGTGGCCGCAGCGCTGGTATTTGGATATCAGTCCTTCTTACACCTCAGCAACACGATCTTCTGGGTAATGGTGTTCTCGCTCAACTGGCACGTCTTGCTCAGGCGCGAATCGTCTTGGCCAACGAAAGACTGGGCCAGGAGCCTCCACAATATCACCCGTGGAGTCAGTCTGGGCATTTGTGCCAACCTCCTTGTCCGCCAGGAGGGCAGACTGACTGCAGTTGGAGGCATGATCCTTATCTCCGCCGTTTTATGCCTCGTGGCTGCTGGACGGCTGAGGGTCAATTGTGGGGATTCGTCCTTCAGGAGAACGCTGAACCTGGAGAACAATGCCTTGCCCCTGGCCGTGGGCATTGCAGCTGCAATTGTCGCGTTCCTTATGGTTGAGGTTTGGGATGCAGGCGATTTGCATCTGAACGGCCGCATCCCACTCCTCCTTGTCAACGCGGTCGCTGGCGCAATCATGCTGGGTCGGAATGCTTCAATCGAGCAGATTGACGATGACACACGAGACTGGCCAGACAAATCGGGCGTTCGCTGGGTAGTCTCTTCGATATTCTTGGCCTTTGTGGCTGGTCTTGACAACAGCGTGGCTCTACCCAGACCCACAACCACGACATGGACCCAGTGGGCTGCATTTCTTGTCGCATCCGCGGCAACAATGAATGTCGATGAGATCGTTCTTGCCTTCGACAGCCGCAGTACACTCGGACGTGATGGCGCAAGAGCGTATGATGAGCAAGACACCGAGGATTTTAAGGCAGCATTGATGTCGCGCGACCACTCTCAAACAGCTGATCCATCAGATGTGTCAGAACCGACCGCTGAATCGACAGGGGCTTGGCAACGAACCACGTCGCTCTTGTTCCAATGCCTCGTTCACGGGCTCGCTTGGTTCCTGATCGCGCACTATATCGTAGTGCATCAGACGCTGACAATACCGCATCCGCAGACGACAAGTTCGAACACTACCTGGGACTTTGACGTTGTGGTGGCACGATACGAAGAGCCTCTGGATGAGGTCGCGGATACGATGAATTCGATTCTGCGCATTCCCAACCTCGGTGAACTGAGGACACGGGTCATTCTTTACAATAAAGGACCTCCAGACCTAGATGGTTACAATGTGCAGGAAATCTTCCACTCCGCCGATGAAGTGACTGTACGACCACTGGACAACGCGGGGAGGGAAGCAGATACATACCTTACTCATGTCCTGGACCATGAAAACGATCTCGCAGAACACACCTTGTTTATCCAAGCAGAGCCACACGAGACGTCATGGCTGCAGACAAGATTACGGCAGTACTTTGTCAGCAGGACAGGATTCCTATCCTTATCAAACGTCGGCCGCTTCTGTGCAGATTGTGACCAGTGCGGAGACTTGTCCGGATGGTTGATCAATCCCACCGCCATGCACGGCATCTATGAGAGATCGAATCCTGGTCAGCAGTGTAAGGACGTATCCTTGACCTACAGAGGGCAGTTCATCGTCTCGCGTCGACGCATCAAGAGCATCGCACGTGAAGCGTTCGAAGACGCTCGGAAGAAGGTGCTCGAATCAAAACCATTTGGGTATACGATGGAGAGGCTGTGGGGAACCATGTTCAGATGCCCGTCCATCGCAGCCAGCTGCCCAAGTTTATTAAGCGGCTCTCTGGGTAATCTTGCACCGGGAGGCGTGCAGGACTGCCAATGCTTAGGTTAATTTATAGTCAGTCACGAAGTTACGAACATTGTTATCAACATTCATCATGTCTCCAGATGCCGAATTAGAGCAATTCGCCCACCAGCCCTGATGGTTTCTCCCTGATATCACATTAGCTTTTGCAGGAGCAGCGGGCAAAGATTAGGTCAATACTGACCGGCTCTACGAGTAGCTTTTCGATGACGGCTTTGCCAGGCTTGAGATTCTCTGGAACGTTGACACTGATCTCTAGCTTCATAGCCTCGAGTATCACGACGAGCTGCTTCGGGCGAATCTCATCCTTCTCCTGCACTGACACTTTCCAGACCTGGACCGGGTTGTCAGCTTCTGTCATGCCGCAAACAGATCGAGGCACGAGGGATATCAAACTTACATTGGCATCGACGGGCGCTTCGATCGACGTTATGGCTGGATCTTGGAGGAGAGCGTCCACCGTACCCTCGTCGACTTTATTCTTCTCCTTCTCAGCTCGCCACTTCTCGAGTGACTCCTTCTCAGCCTGGATCATCTCCTTTTGGACCTTACGCTGAGCTTCGCGGATCTCACGGACTTCATCGGCAGTCTCTGTGAGCATCTTGTTGTGCTCCGCCATGTCGAATTCACAAGTCTCCCATTCGAATCGATACTGGCCGGAACGAAAAAGCCCAAGTTGTCGGTTGAGCTCCTGCTCGGAGACTTCGTAAAAGGTGAGAATGTCGAAGTCTTGGAAAAGCCAAGGCTTGTCAGGCGCGAACCCTTCTTTGAAGCCGTAGTAGTCAAAGCACGGGATTGTGCGGCCGAGCATTTGGTACCCACCAGGCGAGTCGACCGGGTAGATGCTTGCGCACGATCCTCCCCAGCCAAACGTGCCTTCAGGAGTGAAGACCCTGGATGGATTGGCTTTCGGACAGGACATCCGTTGACGGGGGTCTACCGGCAGAGAGACGGTATTGCCGCAGAAGAAACCGACAACGACGGCCATGAGCTCTCCGTTGAGCATGTTGTGCTTGAGCTGCTGTGGAGTGAAGGCATTATTCTTGGCAACAAACTTCAAGTTGTCGGGAAGATAGGGAGCTTGTGGTCGTTGCGTCTCCATGTATCGCTGAGTGGCCTCGGTCTGTTCTTTGCTCTCGAACGATAGGGGAAGTCTGAATCTTCGACATGGCACTTTTGTCTTGCTGAGGTCACCAATCTGATCCTCCAGGATCTTGAGGTGCTCGATTAGCTTCTCGCGTGGTAGCTGAGCACCGTTGTAACATATGGTGATGCTCGTGCAGCAGCCAACAGTGGTAGTCAAGTTATTCCTGAGCCAAGGCGGTGCGTCAGACGATCGTAAAGCTTTCTCCATAGCTGTCGCCCTGCATCGATGGTTTATGTCGAATTGCTCATTTCCGTACTCGATTATCAGATAATCGTCGCCAGCCTGTCGATAGCGGACCAGTGGTGTCTCATCAGTAGCAGCCCGCTCCCAAAGTACCGACTTCTCGAATTTGCCCGAGAGCTCAAATGTGGAGGGCAACGCTGGAGCGCCCTCGAAATTGCCTGTGTCGATGGCTGCTGCAATACCCTTAATGTATTCATCGACCTGTTTGCGTAAGCCAAGGGCCTCTTCTAGGCTTACACGCTTGTACAGCAGGGTGTCGCCCGCTTTCAGCTGTCCCAGCTTCCACCAATCTGCGCGAATGGCTGTAGCACTGCTCGCGAAGCCGCCTGCGCAAAGTCAGTGATTCGTCAGTGGTCCGACATTATGAAGGGTACTTACCGAAATTGGGACAGTCTAAGCCAAAAATACAGCCTTCATCCCCTGTCCAGTTCAGAGAACCACAAGAATAACCATATTCGACCAGGTTTGATGGATGCGAGCCTCCTTCGCCTCCATCCGGCCGTGCCCATTGAGGTACTGGCCCAATAAGCCGAATGGCGCTTCTGCTCGCATTGTGTGATACCTTCCATTTCGTGCTGTACAGCATCTCGATATCTTCAGAAGTCAAATAGCCTTCCTCATGAGGGCCGGGTAGAGCACAGATCTCCCAGTTGTTGACGTATCTTGGCCGTAGCTGATCCGGCAGACTTGGGTGACCTGACAGTCCCTTGGGTATCTCCTTAACGAGACCGAGCTGGTCTCCGGGTGCAAGTTGTCTGCCTTGTAAACCTCCAATGGCAACGATCGGGCTGGTACTTTTGCTGCCAAAATAGTCTGAAATGGTAGGAAATCCTCCGTAGACCGCCAAGTAAGATCTGCACCCTCCACCAGTCGTCCGACCTATTGCCAGCTTCTGACCGGCTTTGATATGCTTCCTTGACCACATGGGAAACGAGTCGCCATCGAGTGTGGCTTCGATGGGAGCTCCTGTTAGCGCAACCACTGCAGGAGCGGTGAACCGCAATTCCGGGCCAGATAAAGTAATTTCCAATCCCTCTGTGCCACGAGGATTGCCGACAAGTAGGTTGCCGACCGCGAGAGCCATCGGGTCCATAGCTCCACTTCGAGGTCTACCAAAACCGTCAGTCGGTCAAGTCTTTGCCTGTCGCCGGGTATATAACTTACATTCCCTTTCCGACAGTGGGTCGACCCTCAAGATCCTGCACCAAAGTATATGCCCCTGCTGAGATGACATTTACAATGCTTGGGTGGTAATGGAAGGACTTCAGGTACGATGTAATAGTGCGTCCTGATCGGAAGGTCTCGTCAAGCATGATGTTCGCAAGAAAGTCGAGGTTGTTTGGCGGCCCGGATACCTTCGAGCGTGAGAGCAACAGCTCCATGCCCTTGATGGCCGCGTCCCGAGTCTTTGCATGATCGATCACTTTGGCAATAAGAGGGTCGTAGTTTGGCGAGATTCTGAGTCCCGTTCTCACCCAGGTATCGATACGCGCATTGTGTAGCGTCTCCCAGTGGACTTCAGTCAGAAGGCCCGGCGATGGTGCATAATCGCGCAGAACGTTCTCAGCGTAGACGCGTGCTTCGATGGCAGCCCCAAGCGGCTTCGTCTTCTGCAAAGACTCCAAGAACGCTGCAGGCAGACCACCTTTCGCGAGGAGTTCTGCGTCAGCCTGTTTTAGCATCAATTCAACCAAGTCGATATCATAGCACACCTCAGTGATAGGATGTTCCACTTGCAGACGAGTATTCATCTCGAGGAAGAAAAAGTCGGAAGTCTCGTCGTCCACCAAGAATTCAACTGTGCCAGCAGAAGCATATTTCACAAATTCAGCAAGCCTCACTGCTGCCTTACAAAGCTTTTCTCTTAGACCAGGATGCTTCTCGACGAATGGACTGGGGCATTCTTCAATGACCTTTTGATGCCTGCGCTGAATGGAACATTCACGCTCGCCGAAGGTGATGGCTTTCCCTTGGCCATTTCCAAAGATCTGGACTTCAATATGGTGGCTCTTAGGGAAGTAGCGCTCGATGAAGACACCGGAGTCTTTGTAAAGAGCCTCGCCGCGCGACTTGACTGACTTGAAGCCCGATGTGACCTCCTCGGGCCCAGGACATGTGATGAGACCAGAACCTCCACCACCTGCGGTAAGCTTGAGGATCACGGGAAATCCGATTCTTTCGCTCTCCTTCAGAGCTTCGTCTTCAGTCTCGACCAGACCTTCGGTTCCTGGGACTATGGGCACATTGGAGGCCTTTGCAAGATTGCGTGCAATATGCTTTATTCCAAATGACTTGATGGCATCAGCACTAGGTCCTACCCAGACCATCCCGGTGTCGGCCACGCTCTGTGCGAAGGCTGCATTCTCGGACAGGAACCCATACCCAGGGATAATGGCGTCGCATCGCTTCGATTTGGCGATGCGGATAATCTCGTCACTATCTGTGTAAGCGCCAATGTCTGAGACGAGAACCGCCTCATCGGCATCAGCGACGTGTAGCGAGGCGGCATCTGCGGAAGTATAGATGGTGATAGTGTGAATCTGCAGTTGCTTTGCAGTCTTGATGATCCTCACAGCCTAAGAAGTATGGTTAGTCACTTCTTTTACTGCTGTTCTATTTTGGGAAAGGGTCTCGATGTCGTACGATCTCTCCCCTGTTTGCGATCAGCAGACGCTGAATTTTTTCCATTTTGCCTTATTTTCGACGTGCAGTGGAAGCATAAAAATATTCGTCTGATCCAGTATGTGGTTTCTGCTGGACCCGGCTCTCACATCGTGGACAGCAGCCGTGCCGCCGATAAGAGCTCCAGAGCTCCCTTGTTGGCCGACGTCAATGCCATGACATCTTGATCGTCAAGCCGCCATACGAGGGGTAGACACGCAGTCAATGGACATACATCATTGTGAGTATCCTCGCCTATCTTGCCACGTTGTGCACATCATCGGCCACGAGAGTCCTCACCTCGACCACTGATAGCAGCTCGTTAAACCCACTTGCTTCTCATCTCGTTGCTGCCAATCTCATAACCACTCCTAAGATCTCTGCACCATGGCACCCATCAAGACAAGAGTGTATATCAACGTCGATCTAGGTGAAGCCTATGGAAATTATAAATGCGGTCCTGACCATGAGCTGATCCCGCTCATTGACCACGCCAATGTAGCATGTGGCTTCCACGCTGGCGATCCCTTGATCATGCAGGAAACGGTCCGCGCCTGCAAAGCGCACAATATCAAAATCGGCGCTCATCCAGGTCTCCCAGACATCCAAGGCTTCGGCAGACGCGAGATGAAACTCAGTCCGGAAGAGTTGACAGCCATGATCCGCTACCAGGTCGGCGCTCTACAAGGTTTCCTCGACGTGGAAGGCGTGCCACTGCACCATGTCAAGCCGCATGGTGTTCTCTACGGAATGATGTATCGCGATAAAGATGTGTGTCGTGGGGTGTACGAAGGCGTGCCGAAAGGATGCCGAGTTTTCGGTCTTGCTGGAACGTACCATGAGGAAGTCGCCAAAGAATTGGGATTGCCGTTCACTGCGGAGTTGTGAGTTGATACAACACAGCTGACCCGTGCGTTGCGGCCGTTGACAATTGATGTTCAGATACGGTGATGTCAAATACAGCAAAGGTATGACTTCAAACATCTGTCGTATTTGTCTGCACCAGTAGCTGATGTGTGCCGCAGACGGAAAGCTGGTGATCGACAGAAAGAAGAAGTGAGCCATATCGAACCATGCCTGAACTCGCCCTGACAACCACAGACCCTGGACACCTGAGGAATTGCAGAGCCATGTCTCTTCTCAGATAGACTATTCGTCAGTGACAGCCGTCACGGGTGAGGAGGTAGAGCTTCCAATTGGTGACCACGATGTTTCTCTCTGCTGCCACTCGGACAGCCCCGGCGCCGTAGAAATTGTTACAGCAGCGAGGTGAGCGACAGAGTGCTTCCGGTCGAGAACTACAGGCTGACGAACATGCAGAAAACTCGTGGACGACTTCAACACAAAGATGGGCTATGTTTGATTTTCCATTGTACAAGCTACGTGAAGCTACGTGATGGGCGCTTTCAGGGGGACTGCAAATGTCCACAATGCCCTCGTTGATATTACGCTGATGCGAAAGGCAGCCGGCGTTGATGCGCAAGACGGCTGCAAAGAAGCTCTCCGATCCGACCAACGCCTGGCTAATTGCAATCGTTCAAAGACCACACTCTTTTCGGAGTCATTCTGCCCCCCCGTACTACCATAACCGCATGCCACGTCGATCTGCTACGGCCAGTCACTTGCCAAGGCGACGAATCTCGCCGACCTGACGATTCAGCGTGCTGATGGTGCGAAGTGCCGGGTCATTTGGATTAGCCTCGCCGATGGCCATGTACGCTCCTTGTAGGCGCTGAGACAAAACGTCCATGATCTTCGGAGCGACATCTCTAATGTCGTCGTCGCGCATGTCGACTCTGCTCAGCACGCGGCCCAGCCATTCCAGACGCTCAGTGGTGTGGGTGTCGAAGCTCGAAGTAATGGCGGCAGACACTGTGAGTGCGACTAGCGGTGAGACTTGTTGCAGATAATCCGGGTTGACACGAATAAACAGCTTGTCGAAGATTTCGGCTTGACGATTCGACGAGATCCACTGTATAGTCATTAGCATATGAGCAAGAATCACTCATTTCTGGCAAGACTTACTTTGATAGTTGCTTCCTCGTACTTTCCAGACATCAACATCTGCGTCATCTCAGCTACCTCAGCATCTTCGACCTCAGCGTGCGGATCGGGTTGGGGTGAGGAGGCATGCGACTTGGACAAGTCGGCTTGGGCACGGCTGTCTTTCTGCATTTTCAAGATTTGCTCTTGGAAAGCCGATTGACTAGTAGCCATGTTCTGGACGGTCGTCGACAAGCTCCGCACAATGCTTGACAGCTCTTCGATCTTGGCATTGTCTTGTTGACGTTGAGCATCTGCTTGCTTTCGCTGAGCCTCAACCTGCTGGCGCTGAGCATCTACCTGTTGCAATTGATGGCTGATGCGCTTCTCGACGTCGGCAACCATCTTCTGAGATGCTTGAATAGCCATGCCTGGAAGAGACTGTTGCAGCATTGCGGAAACCTGTTGGTGGACCTTTGATGCCACAGAGTTCGCCGTGATCTCGGATATCGTACGGTGTATTTCCTTGTGTTTAAGTGCTTGGTTCAGTGCGCTTGACAGACTGGCCGTCAGCGCTGCAGCCACACTGGCGTGAAGCTGTTGTGGGAGCAATTCGGCGATCTTACGATCGATGATCTTGCTAGTCACATCGGTAAGCGTCGGAACGACGTCCTTCTCGATGCGCGTAGCAATGATATTGTTGAGGCTACGATCGACATTATCTGTCAATGTAGATGAGACTAGGCGCAGTAGTGCATCCTGTTTGGCTCCAGCAGAAGCGTCCTGGACGCGCTTGTCGGAGTCGATGCGCTGGTAGAGAGAATCGAACTGCTTGCTGAGTTGAACCTGCAGGTCTACCTGGCCCGCTGTCGAAAGCACTGTTGGTGTCGCCTGGGCAGGCGCTAAAGACTGTACTGACTTCTTCGCCGCGGCGGCAGCATCTTCAGTGACGTTTTCTTTCACTGGCGACTTGGTAGGCTGAGTAGCCATCGAGTATGAATCAGGCGTCATGAATGGCGGATTAGCAGATGCTTGAGTATGCTTCGTAGACTTGTCTGCAGAGCCACCACTGTTGCGAGTGCCATTCAAGACTGGTGCGGGAGAACTGGGAGGCTCCTTCTTGATCTCGACCTTTGGCGCGATGGGCTGCTTGGGCGGCTCCGGCTTCTTGCTCGGAGTCGATCTGCCTTTCGAAATCGTGTCCGCATTGCTTGACTGTTCGCTTATGGACGGAAGCTTCGGCGGCTGTGATATTTCGCCAACTTCAACGACTCCCTCTTTCACAGCATCCTTGGGATTGACCATCTTGTCCTTAGCATCCCAGCCAAGGTCATCCCGCTTGATGCTGATGCCAACAACACCCTTGGAGTGCATCGCGTACAACTCGAACATGGTCTCGTCGGGTGCGTCGCGCTCGCTGGCGTTATCAACTGGCGTCCTTAGCATATCAATGCTTCTAACTTGCCCGACCTTGGCGAAAGAGAACTCCCTAAGCCCACTCATGATGGCCGTGCTGTCTGGCTTGGACAGCTTCTGGTCTCCACTGTGGAGCATTTTTATGTACGTCGCCTGGTCCAGTGAGGGGAGGCTGTACTTCGGCGCGCTCAGATGAACGAAGTAGACACTGTTCCGCGTAGGGTGCGCCAGCGCAACTATGCCCGTCTTAGGAGAATAGCTGATGCTGCAGATCCCATCGCTGTCTTTCTCGTGTGGCAAACGAATTTCTTGCACCGCTTTGGCCAATCCGAGGTCCCACAGTTGCAGGATATGATTCTGCTTGAAACCGATGAGCACGTACCTGAGAGCTGTACATTTGTTGTAAGGCCGGTCTCTGTCGAGGAAGAGAATCGACGATACTGATGGCTTCTCGTCAGGCTTGCTGCCAGACGCGGCGGCATTGAGAGTCCAAAGCGGCTCGCGGAGCTCAACTGGTTCGTGTGGTGGCGTCGTAGGATCAGACGCCCTGCTCGTCAGGTCGCGAATGTCCCAGAACTTGAAACGACCGTTCTTGTCAAGACTGACGATGACAGAATCGTCCTCCGAGAAGCAGAAGTCCTTGCCAGCCTTACCAGTATTGATCTTGAGAGTATGCTCACTGAAGTACTTCTCACTGTTGATCTTCCGCGTTGTCGCATTGCAATAGGCATTGTCCTTTACAATCTCTGGAGCCACAATGAAGATCTGCTTTCCGCGTGCGATCGCAAAATAGTCGGGATGACGCGAGCTCATCTTAGCTCTCGTCTTCACCGGTGACCCGGACGTGCTCTCTTCGGCGGTAGTCACTGGAGGCATCATGAAGCCTTGGGCCTCGACGTCGTCGTCAGCGAAAAGATCACCTCGGCTCTTAGCGAGAGACGTCCAGAAGACTGTGCCGTTCACGCCAGTTCCCAGGACGCCCTCGATGTCGTGATTCTCTGCTGCAGTGTTGCAGAGCTGAACACTGAAGATGCGCTCGCCGCTCGATCGGAACACGTGCTTGTGATGGCCACTATCTTGGCGAATGATACGGAAACCACCATTGTCTTTCTTGGTCGCAACCTGAGCATACACTATATGCGTCTGGCTGGCCGTCACGAGGCAGCGGTCAATCTGATCAAACTCCTTTTTCAGCTGCGCAATGACCATGAAGTTGTCTTGTCGGATAGGCCGGGCTTGCTTCGTTTGCTTGATCTGCAATGATATGAATGGTTTCATGGGGAAGGTGAACACTTCGACTTTGGTTTCCTCCTTGTTGGTATCCTCGGCACTCTCCCAACTCGATTCCACGTCATCGTCTGCAGCCTCTTGCCTGACACCACCAGATCCGGTCTGCTTGGCAGCCGCTCCGATGCTTGCCTGCGCGAGAGCCTGCTCAACTTGCTTGTCCACTTTCTCGCCTACGTCCTCCAGAACTTCAGATACGCTCTGCTGGCTCTTTATTTCTGGCACCTTCTTGATAGACGCATCCTCGATATTTGTCTTTCTGACCTTTGGTGCAGGCGCGGAGTCGCCATTCTGAGAAGACGATGTGTCTCGGGTGTGCTTCAGAATCTCAATCTTCTTTGGCTGTACGGTTTGTGCGACCTCCGCCTGCTGCTCTGGCTTCGGCGTACGATTGAGTGGCGAAGAAGTGTGCAGCTGGTCGAATGGATTGACATAGTTGAACATCGGCGCTTTGGTAGGCTGTGGAGCCTCGAACGGCGTGCTTCTACCCGCTGGGCTGCCGAATTGACGAGCAGGAGTGGACTCGAGGGGAGGAACGGCCTGAGAGCCAACGCTGACGGTGGTGTTTGACAAGTTCTGCGTCAAAGCTTCGACGGCAGGGTCGTGCTTGTCAAGCTTCTCGGATTGACCAGGAGCCTCAGTGACTGCCTGTGCCTGTGGCTGCTGCGACTTGGGTTTTGTGAGGAGGTTCAGCAAGAAGTCTTGTTGATTGGCTTGAGGCGATGTCCGACTGTCCGTCTTCTCGGCCCCTACTGCAGCCATTGGCGACGGGCTCATGGCTGTGGAGGAAGAGCGCTGCAAGTTCGACATCAGATCGGCGGCAGAAAGTGGGCGAGATTGACTCTGATCGCGCGACTGAACATTTGGCACGTGCATCGACGAGTTTCGATTCGCAGCAACATTCTGTAGATTGGTCATTGCACTGGCCTGACCTTGCTGCTGGCCTGATTGTCCGTTGAATTTCAAGAGGCTGAGCAAGCTGTTTGTCCTGTTCAAGTCTGGGCCTGGCGTGCCGACAGTCGAGCTTGGGTTGACTGGGCTAATGATATTCGAAGCATGGACAGGATTCGGCGTGTGGAGGGGCGGTGAGAAGAGCGGCGACGAGACACTGGGTTGGTGCTGCGAGTCTGCCCATAGCGATGGTTGTGGCGAGCCCTGCGATTGAGCTGCTGCATGTGATGAGTCGGAGGACTGATTCTTGATGCGGGCAAACAGCTCTTGGAGGTCGGCCATGTTCGGTGACGGGGGCGCAAATGCGCCGAGATCTCTAGACGACAACAAGCGTGGTTGGATACGCGTGTATCTCAGTGTTATATAGAAGTGGTTGGTGGTGCTGAGATGCACTGGTCGATGGTGGCGGTGGATTGTAACTGTAATGCAGACACCGCGAAGTCATCAAGCTTACAGCTCATCTGAAGTGGAGATCGGAGCACGGACCAGTCGTCTCACTGTTCTGAAACGATATGTAGCAAGGTATTTTCACGTGGAGGCAAGTTGTGGCAGATGAGCATGAATGCATAGGGCCACACTGATTGTTTAAAGAGGTTGCTTGAGTCGCATTGGCTCCGATAAGCACGGCAACATTTTGAGTCCGATCTGCTTCCCACGACGTCCTTGGCTGCCTGACAGGTCTCGTTGCTTCAAGCTCTCAAGACTGCACCCAGACAGCTACTCTCCCCAATCATGGTGTGCCTACCGAACGTATACCACCGGGATATCACCCCACTGTTGCCACCGATCGACTCAAGGTCCGGCAACTCCAGCATCGAAGCTCCACGTACAAACAATCGTCAGGAAACCGCTCTGGCTTGGCATCCCTTTCATTATCATACATCCAGACGCAACAAGCATTTTAAACCGGAAGGTTGAACTTCTTGCCTTGTAGCACCCTGTCGTCATAATCAGTTCACCAACGTTGCGTGAAGATCTGGAGGTGCGTACTTGGTGTAATAAATCCAGAAAAAGTCCGAGTACAAAACGGTCTGGACGATACCCGCCAGGACAGGTATCGCGTCCCAGTAGCCTCCTTCTGTGAAGAAACGCCAAATCCAGTTCGGTATGTAGAGTGCCCTGTACGCTCCCAATGCGAAGAGGTAATGTGTCGTGATTGTCTCAGCCTCGCCAGTGCGCTGAAGCATGAACAATTGCGGCAGAATAGCAACAGACTCTAGCCAAATTGAGAAGGCCCAAAGCATCTGTTCCTAGCTGTCAGCATATCCGTCCTCAAAGACAATGTATTATCCTCCATTGTACCTCGGCTGGTGTGTAGAACTTTGGGAATAAGATCCCCAGCACAGCGGCTCCTCCAACCAAGTATTCCACCTTGAATGTATCTTGATTCGGATCATGAGTGGGTTTATAGTCATTGAGCATGAGGTAGACGGTATAGACCTGAGCGGCGATGAAGATGATCTTAAACGTTGTGTTCCATAACGATTTCGTGGGATCTGTCCATAGCAAATCTGTACCTGGCGTCAGCCCTTTGTTCTCATCCGTTCGCAATGACCTGTGCATACCAAGATATCGCGAAATGTAGACAACGAGGTAAAGGAATTGCGACTTGAACGATATGCCTGAGGCACTCTGCAACACAATGTTCAGTCGGGGTTTCTCCTAGGCTCAGCTCGTGCCATTGCGTCGCATACACTTGAAGACCTCATTTTGGCAAGCAGGATGAAAATTGACGCCAAATGCGACAAATCGCCTGTCTCTCTGTAAGCTTGTATCCATTGACCTTCCAGCGAATAGCGCGCATCGATACCGAGAATCCTGAAGATGTTCATCGTGGGCGGTCGCGGCCTCTGCCGGGCGCGTTGGACGTGATATCCTTGCTATGGATAGCTGGTGCTGGAGACGCGCTTCGGTGTGAAGAGTTTGTGAGGAAGAGAATGGATGTTGTCCCCCAGCTTTGTCAAAGACAAAGCTGGCCTCTCAAAAGTTTGGTTGTCCCTGCGATCGACCGGCGGAGATCCTGGCTCTCGCCGCACCTTCCCTGGTCAGAAGCTGCACGTGAAGACGCTAAATATATACACAGCCAGGGGCTAGCAATTGAGCTGCCCTATTCGCACACGAGGCTATCTCATTCGTCTCGTTACAATCTCTAACACGACGCATGTGAGCCAGACTTCATGCCAATGGTTGCACAGCTACGGTCAAGTTACGACGACTACGTACACACCAGAAGGACTTTCCACAGAGTACTCGCGATCAAGTCGTCTCACGACTGCACGCGGAGCAGTGACGCATCTCCAGGAGTCTTAATGAGATGTAACCTCTCCTGTCTCCCATACACCCACTCGAACCTCTGCGTATCATCGTCCCAATACACGTCCTCCTCGAGGAAAAAGTTCATCGATTTGTTCAATTCCGGCACGAAGTTATCGGCGTATAGCTCTACACTGTAATACAAGTGTTTGAAGAGCGGCAGATCGCCCAACACAGGCACGCCGTCCTGCAAGTCGAACATGCCTGTTGATTCGTAGTTCGAATCAGTCCTCAAACCTTTGAGACACAGCATCGATCACGGACGACTTACCAGTCAGAGTGCCGGCACTATGTCCCCAGTCGCCGATCGGATGCGAGTACACTCTACCTGACAGATTCACACTGCGCATCTCCTCTAACGTGTTTTCGAGGATCTGGTTGCCGCTAAGACCTGGAACCATATTGGCTCGGACGATATCCTGGAGCTGGTTGCCAGCTTTCAATCCATCTTTGTAGCCCTGCGGAATGTCCTGCTCAGATGCTCCTGGAGGGAGGACGTAGGCCAGGTGCTGCGTATCAGTGTTGAGACCCATGGCTGTGACTCCGAAGTCGACGTGTAGCAGGTCGCCATAGGTAATAGGTGTATCATGTGGTGGACGAGGACCGATCTCGTCTACACCCGGGCGCAGTATGCTCACGTCTGGGTGAAACCAGGTTGTGTAGTTCATGGCTTGAATCTTGTCTCGGAGCCACCACTCCACGTCCTAGAGAATACCCTCTCAGCAAGAGGAACGTCATGCAAAAGTGCGCAAACTTGCCTCTGTAGTGGTCTTGCCAGGCGTAATGACTGCTTCACTGAATGCTTCAGAGATCTAACACGAAAGAGGCGGGTCAATCAGTATCGACATCATTCATGGTGGCTTTTCGCCTTCGCTCTGCTTACCATGGCCCACGCAGTCTCCATGAACTTACGGTACCAAAACAAACGAGCCTTAGGCATTGTGGCAATGTACTCGACAGCCACGATGGGCTTATTGACCAAAGCCTCCGACCATCGAGGACCAAGAAAATCGACGACATTACTGTATCTAGAAGCGAAACGCTAGAGGTAAGCAAGGTTTTCGGACCTGTAAGTAATTTCTCGCCTTCACTTGCTTACTCGCCGGTATGAAGACCAGATGCGAAGGCGATCTGTGAATCGATGTTGACCACTATGGATTTCGGATGGCAAGACGCGAGGACAGTCCGCAGGTCGGACCAGACTTGAGGTGTGATATCAATCCAGTTGTGAGCAGAGCAGTTAGTCTCGAGCGACTTGGAGAAGAAAATGGATATAGTTCGTCTCCGAGCTGAGAATTGTCTTGCTGATTTCAAAGACCAGAATGCAGTGTCTTCAGCGTATTCCTTCTGATCAATCTAGAGTGGTATGAGATCCTGGTCTGCTAAGGTACGATATACTAAGCCTACCAGCCAAGCATCTACACCATGCTTCTCCAGTAGCGCGGGAATGGCAGCTATTCGTTCGTCTCGCCACGTGTCTTGGATTACAGCTTGTTCTCTAAGCGATGGAAGAGTGTGATATTGTGGCCGCTTTTGTGCAGCCACCATAAGAATGCCGCTCAGTAGACATGGTACAATTCGAGAGAGCAGGCGTTTCATGTTGTAGGTCTGAAGTACTGTATAGGACAGGGGAGGATGACAGGATGGAAGCAAGGCGAGATGCCGTGCCGCATGAGCTTCGAGGAACGTGGAGGGACGACCGGCAAATCCTTCCGTTGTTAACGACGACAACGACTTTCCTCTTTCAGACAATGGAAACCATCCTTCTTCCTCAACAACAAATTCAAATATCATTCAAACATGTCACCCCTTCTCTATATACCGCGAGAATTGCGTGACATCATCTTTTGGCTATCAACGCAATCGTGTTGGGATGTCAGCAACCCCATAGGTGTGGCTGCGCCTGAACCAAGCCCAAGTGGGCACATTTCTCGTTACTTCTGGCCGGAGAATAAAGGCAAATGGCAAGAGATCGCTCTCCTGCGCGTCAATAAACAAGTTCGGCAAGAGGCCATCGACATGATCCACGACAGACATAAGTTGGGAACCAAGCCGCTAAGAGCAGCAATTAACATACGTATTCGGGGCCACGAATTCACTCCTCGCTGGACCTACTTGGACTCTCGTCTACGTCGACAAGACCGGCTGGATCTGGACGTCACACTTCACATATCGACAACTGAAGCGTTTACTACCGGTGAGCTCGGACTCTTCGTTCGTCTGCATGGCCTCCTGAGCCGATTCATCTGGACGGGACCCAGTTTCCTCGACACATCACCACCATTCATCACTCCAGGAGCACATTTCATCAGAGCTCTCTCGGTCTACATCTCTTTTCATGACGACTACACTCCAGGCACGTGGGCAGAGGCCACGTATGCAATATTCCGAGCGCTCAAGGCCTTGTCACTGATGGAAACAGCGCACAAATACATTGAAAAGATTCGTGTCAGTACTGCGTATAGCTATCGAGGTCAGCTTACGGTCCGGGAACGCGAATGGGATGTTTGCACCCCTGATACCGCACGTTTCTCTCAAGCTCAATGGAACGACATAGGCTGCGACCTTGACGTATATTAGTGGCTACGCATATGCCGCCACGGAGAGCAGATGATTTTTGATGAACATTTCCTCCTTCGACTTGAGCCTCATGGAGGAGAGAAACCAACTTTCACTCAAGGCCCGATGATAATTTTGGTTCTTGGATGTTCCCTCTTGACCCCGTGTAAGAAAACCTTCTCTTTGGAATCACTCTCAGCCGACGCCTTGTTCTGGTCTCGTGGACTTCCAACTCATGCTCATGATTGTTCGTTAGCCGTTGGTTGAATTACAAAAGAGCAGGTCGAACATTCGGCAGCCGTGTCATTATGGCCCGAGGGTTGGGCTGTGTTGGGAAATGCCGTGACGAAGAGTTTCTGTGTGCTCATGTTCGATCCGGGGCCGCCGCAAGAAAACGCACTCCGTCGCATCGGCGGACAGAGGTGTCAATAAGATCACAGCGTGGATGAACGACTATTGACAGTTCGTCCGAGTGCATTATACCAAGCTTAGCTATAGTGCACCTACATTTTGAAACTTCCTTGGACGCGGTCTTTGACGGTTCCAATATCGCCGCGGAAGACGAAGTGTAATGATGTGTTGGAGCGAGTCCCGAAGGCGTGAACGGATCATGACGTGAGAGTGGTTGAGTCTCGTCGGCGCGTCTGTGCGCTAGAATACAGTGCCAGCCTCCGACTCGGCAAAGAGACGAGCTGCAAGCTGCTGTGAAGCTCCAATCCTTTTTCACCACAACCCTCGCCGTCAACAACTTTTTACTCTAACCCCATCGACTCCTCTCGTCATGCCAATCCTACGGGCCAATGCTCTTCGGAGCCTCCAGTCCTCCCTGCGACACAGCAGCGCTCGGGCAAGCGCTCGAGTAGCCGCTCCAGCCCGGACACAGATCGTTGCGAAGCGTTTCGCCAGCAGCGGTGGCCATGGCTCTCACGAGTCAAGCTCTGATATACCATGGTAAGTTCGCCGTCATTGAGCCACTGTCGGTTCGGACGCTGTTAACAATATGTACACAGGATGATTGGCGCTCTTGTTGTCACTCCTCCTACCATGTGGTATTTGTGGCCTGAGGCGCATGATGATCACCACGAGGAGCACGGACACGAAGAGCACGGCAGTGACGATGAGGAGAAGCCGAGCGAGGAGCAGGAGGAGTCCGCACCAGAGGAGGATGCTCCCAAGGAGGAAGATGCCTCGGCCGAGAAGTCTGACGATTCAGAGAAGGAATCGGGAGAGGAAAGCAAGGAAGGTGAAGACAAGGGCAGTGAAGATGATACCAAGACTTCTAGCTCTGAGGATGAGGAGAAGGAGGGAGGCGATGACAAGGAGGAAGATGAAAACAAGGACGAGTCTTCCGAAAAGAGCAGCAAGAAGGGCTCTATGGGCAAGGGCAAGATGAGCGAGGACAGTGATGGTAACTCAGACACGCGTAAGAGTGAATCCCGACCATCGAAAGGCTCCACCGTGAAGCGCATCGACTCTGGCCTGGGCAAAAACCTTGGCGAAGGTCAAACTTATAATGAAGACGACCCCAAGAAGGAAACTGTATGTTTAAGACTTATAATTTGTCCTTTGGGGATAGGGTCTTCTGTTTAAAATAGAGATCATGCTGACGAATGCCTATAGCAAGCAACAAGTAAAGAGGCTGGTTCATCCACGGGTGATATCTCGAACAAGCAGAAAGGCCTTTCCACCACTGATACGAGGCACTCGACGCAAATCGATCAAGACCCAGAGAAGTCCAAGAAGGGCTCTGGTGAGCCAGAGACTGCAAAGGCAAAGGGCACCGTTGACCCAAACGCACCCGCGCGATAAATCGGCAGATTCATTCCAATCGAACGACACGTTGAGGTCACTCGTCGTTCGACTCTTTAAAGCGTGGAGCAAGGGTGGGTAGCATAGTTGTCTGTGTAGATATGTATACCTAGGAAAACAAAGCCCGTACATGATTCGAGAGCATACATGGATCATATTTGCTGTACCGATGCAAGAGCAGAGTGGTTGGGCGGTGCCTCAGGCTTGTCTGGCCCGCGCCACAAGCTGCAGTATCCTCTGATGCAAGGTTCACCTCTACAAACGTCACTCTTCGGCTCTCAACGACACCTCGTCTTTTGAAGCCGGTCCAAAAGGCCGACGACAACAACATTGTACATAGAAATACACACTTGCACTTGGCACCTTCACACCTGCCGCCCAAATGGCTGCCGATGGGGAAAGCCCGCTGATCCAAGCGCTGCCTCCCAAATCAGACTACTTGACCTACCTCACAATAGTCGAGTACAACCTGACTCCGGACAACTTACCAATTCTGCACAAGGTCCTGCAAGATGAAACTCTGACCACTAATATTGGCTGGGATCTCGTGCACCTTCTGGTTCCTCACCTCCCCGACTCCGAGCAGTGTCTGCGTGATATCGCACGCTTGGGCAACCCAAGAGAAGTGATCCTCAAAGTCACCGAGAGCCTACGCCTGATCGAGTACGACTCTCCCGATGGCGATGATGTCGAGGATGACAGGGTCGATGCTCGTGCGCGATCAGACAGTAATACTTATCCGCTCAAGACCGAGCCTACGCAGAATTCCAAAGCTGGCAGCTCGCAAATGGTCGAAGTCCCACCTCCCGTGCCGCTTTCTGTGAGCCAATTTGTGGCCTTGCTGAGTATGTTGGCCATTCTCCATCCGAGAGTGAAGACAAAGTCTCCTAGCCGCTTCCTCAGCACAACTTTGCAAGCTATTCTCGCCAGTTTCTCGAACAGCTCCACTCACCGGGAGGAGATGGTTGAAGCAATAGTCAAAACAGTCAAGGCTGTGACTGGAATCAAGAGACCTTCGCTACCTGCTAGGAGCAGTAGTGGCATGCTCGGAAAGCCTGCTCTCAAACAGACCGAGGACGAGTCGGCAGCAGACCCAGAAGGCGAGACCGGCTCAGAAGTGACGAGCTCCGAGGAGAGTGCCATGCAGATGAAGCTCATCCAATCCTTCATCACCCATGTTCTCGAAGAGTACTTGCTCAACTTTCCTGACTATGATGACGTCCCGGGTATGGCGTGGTGCAGTCGTATTATGGAAAAAGTCCACCCAGAGCGCACGGTCCCGAACAGCAAGACCTTTGGCAGTCGCTTTGCCAACGAAGGACGACTACACAGACGGATCGATGCTGTCGGACAGCTAGTATCATTGGCGAAAGATCTCAAGATCTCGAACGAGCAGCTCCTCGACTCGGCTATCGCCATTGAGAAAGTGGCGGAACTAGGAGGCGACGAGGCCGAGCCGCCTAATTCAGCAGCAGATATCCCTCTATCACGCTTGGGCTCATTGCTCCTATACGCTGCCAGACAGGCGTCTTCGATGCTGTACGATATGCCGCCACCCACCAACCCGCCATTCGAACTCTTCCCAGATCACCAAGAACTGCTCAAGACTTGTCTCTCCGCTCATGGCATGGGTGCCGGTCAGCTGGGAAGCGAGCCTGAAGCGCTTGTTGATTCCATGCTTGCTCTTGGTCTTATCTGTCTTGAACGCAATGCTATTGGTGATCCTTCTACAGACGAGCAGTTCAACGACTACTTGCAAGTTACCGCCCTGCTGTCGTCAAATTGCCCGAATGCCAACTTACGTGGCCATGCGCATTACCTGACCAGTACTGTCCTTCGCTCGCAACCCGACGAGCAAGTAAGGTTGAGCTTCATTCGAGATACGCTCGAGCATTGCCCATTTGAAAACCTCAAGGTCAGCGCAGTCGGCTGGATAAAAGGCGAGACTGTCGAAGCAAATCCTAGAGCCTCAGTGCCTGGTCATCAGCATGAGCACGGTCAAAGTAGAGGCTCGGAGGACGACTCGATATTCGCCAAGCCACTCGCGCTTGACAGTCTGGCCCCCTACCTATTTCCTTCCCTGGAAGCCGATTTGGTCACCCAGCCGATACAAGACGCATGGATCACTTTCCAATCAAACGTGTCTTTTTACCTCGCGAGCTTGAATTTCCTGTTCTTACTCCTTCAAGCGGATCACATTCATCAGAAGCTGGATATCTCAGACCTCTGGACAAATAACGACATGGCTGGGAGCTTTATCCAGCCGCTTCGAGACGCCAAAGCTAGGTTCCTGAAAGCAATGGAATTGGGTGGGCCTTTGGCTGACGAGAGAAGTGACGAGATGGTGGCGGAGCTCACGCTCCTTGAGGAGACGATCGAGAGGGTCACGAAGTTTGTCGTGAGCTTGGGAGCGAACGCATGAGCTTCGGATCATGAGGCTGTTGTACAAGAACTTAGAGTGCTGTTAGTCGCTTATAACATTGTCTCCAGGCCGTGAGCAGCTGATCTTATAGTAGGTAGATTCAGTATCGTTTTCGTCGTGTACAAGCCTATGCAATAGGCATCAGGTGGTCACGATGTTCTCGTCATACACAATCATGATCCACGCCATAATGCTGCTCCTCTTATCCGATCAAGCATGCTCTCTGGAGCATCGCCCTACATACCTCACGCATCCCACTACACTCCAAACGCCGCTTTTCTCTTATGACCACGTCAGAATAGGCTTGATAGTCTGTCCCGTGTGCATTTCATGCAGAGCCTGCTCAAAGGAGTCCGCAGGCATCAATTTGATCAAACGATCCACAGGGAATCTCCCCTCCCTGTACCACTGGATCATCCTGGGTACATAGTCCGGCGGGTATGCACCTCCTTCAATGGCTCCGATCCATTGCTTGCCAGCCACCATAAATTGGAAGCCGTTGACGCTGCTCAATGTGTAATCGAAAGGCGGGGATCCGACCTGAATGTACTTCCCGCGGTTTCGAGTGAACGCCATGCCGGCATCCATGAGAACGGGTACGCCGGTCGTATCGATCTGGTTGGAGTAGCATGTCAGAATCTAGTCTCTATGCCCATACCGCGAGGTTTTGCTTACCGTGATTGAAGGTCCTACGCCGTCCGCAATCTCCTTTACAACATCACCTAAAGTCTTGCCCTCGTCGAGCTTGCTGCCATCGATGGCATGTGTGCAGCCAAGCTCTTTCGCCAACTTCAGGCGACTCTCAACCTTGTCGATGCCAATGATAATCCTGCAGCCCTGGATCTTCGCTCCCATGATGGCAGAGAGACCCACGCCTCCAAGGCCCATGACACAAATCACATCTTTTGGACCAGCGCCACTAACATTTGTGACCGTCCCACTGCCGGTTTGGATTCCGCATCCCAAAGGAGCGAACATCTGCAGCTCTCTTTTGTCCTTCGCAAGATCACTGGCATTTACGACGGAGCATTGCTTGACGATCGAGAAATTGGCAAAAGAAGACTGGCCGAAGAAGGAACCACCGACTTCTGGCTCGCCGGACTTCGATGCCAAGTGGAAAGCAGGGCAGGGACCGAAGTTGAGCTCGTTGAAAGTATTGCAATTGGAGAAGCTGTGGCTGAGGTTAGTCACCCTATATACGAGTACGACTTGAGGGTTGGAAAAAGATAAGCTTACTGTCCTGATTTGCATATCTCACAGCTGTTGCAAAACGCAAAGGAGCACAGCACTGCATCTCCTGCTTTAGCTACTGTCACTCCCTTCCCAACCTCTCGTACATAACCAGAGCCTTCATGTCCCAAGATCCTGGGATAGAACGCAATCGGCGCTGAGCCACTCGGCAGACCACCGATCAAGACATCTGTGTGGCACACACCCGTGGCGACCATCTCGACCAGTAGCTCGCCTTCTTCCAGGTCTCTCAAGTGCACCTCCTCCATTTTCCAGCCTCCATTGGCAAGTGTGTCATGGCACACGATCGCTTTGGTACTCGTCATGTTGGGCGAAGTCGAGGTTGTGCTCATATACTTCCGCTGGATTGATTCTTCCTGCTGCCAGATCTTCCTCAACGAAGGGGGAATATTATTCGAAGCTCTTCCAGACATGGAGGACAGGGATCGGACGAGCTTCGAGCTATATATCTTCTACTTCAACTCGCAGCTCGGTGTTGTGTGGGGAGGAGAAGTCGCCTAAAGCCACAAGCCGCAATTACCATGGAGGAGACCCAAGCTGCACCAATGATGCATGAGCTCATGCTACTTCCTTTCCGCCTAGTTGAGCTTGCCCAGCAGACTAAAGAATCGGCTGATGTAAAGGGCATTTGTGGACCCTCTGAGGTTGTTCTTGATAATGCGGGGTTGATCATTGACAGCCCTATCGGAGTGGGGTAGGACTGGTCCATTCCATGCTCTTCCTTGAAGTGTGAGCATTAGGAGCGCCGCCTGGGTAACCTCGGATCCCGTCAAACACAGCAATATTGTCTAGTACCTATTCTGGTTCCTGGTCCGATATCAACGGCGTTCGCTAGCTACCCCGGCCAAGGGGCGGTACCAGGGGTGGCAAATGGCTGACAAGTGAACACTGACACTGACTACGCGGCCGAGCCTGGCCATTTTTGAAGGCTGAGCACTATCAGACCCAATAGAAGCGACTCAGCTTGCTGAGCAATCAGTCTGTGTGCGTCTCAGGAGGGGAAAACTGTGCCGTCATGCATACAGCAAGGTCGTCCTCAGGACAGAATTCGGTCGGCTTCTCAAGCAGTCCTAATAATACTTCAACCGATATCGGACACAAAGATAAAGTCACAGCATCAATACATGGGAGAGAGAAAAATGAACCCACAGCAACGAAGAAATGGTGGGAGATGACTCTCAACTTCCTGGAAGATCAATGGTTCCTCATCACCATGGGCATCTTGATCGCCATAGCCTCACAAGCTCAAGTCCCCAAGACTCAACAGCACATCAAGACTACTATTGTCTCCTATCTCATGGTCAGTATCATCTTCTTCGCAACAGGCTGCACCCTCGACAGCAAGATCCTTGCGCGGAATTACTCTCGCTGGAGAGCTCATCTGTGGGTTCAAGGACAGTGTTTCCTGGTCTGCTCAGCTCTCATGTTCGGCATTGTCTCGGCGACAGCAACGAGTAAGGACTTCATGGATCCTGGCCTCTTGATCGGGCTCATCTTCACAAGTTGTGTTCCGACGACAATGTCCAGCAACGTCGTCATGACCGGTCAAGCGCATGGGAATCAGGAATTGACAGTTGTCCAGACCACGATTGGCAACTTCATTGGCGTATTCATCTCTCCAGCTCTGGTAGCCATGTATACAAGCGTGCCGACATGGTACAATGACACCCTACCAAAGGGAGATAATGCCGACTTTACTGGAATATATCGAAGAGTGTTGAAGCAGCTCGGTCTGTCCATATATGTTCCGCTCTTGGTGGGACAACTGCTACGCTACTTCTGTCCAGGAATTTGCAAGAATCTATTCAGCAGATGGTACATGAAGAAACTCGGATCCGCTTGCATGCTCATCATAGTTTGGTCGACGTACGACAAAGCCTTCGCCTCGCAAGCCTTCGATTCTGTCCCCCCGGACAACTTGGTGTTTTTGGTTTTCATCCTGCTCGCAGTATACTTGCTGTATCTTGGAATCTCTTTCTTGGCGTCAGTTTACTTCTTTGACAGAAAGGATCTTGTGGCAGTCACTTACTGTGTGACTGGAAAGGGACCAGCAGTAGGAGTTCCGTTAGCGACAGCGTTCTTCACAGGTGTAGACTTGGAAACAGAGAGCAAGTTTGAGGTGCCGATAGTCATCTATCAGGGATTGATGATTGCCGGTGGAAGTGTCATGATTATAGTGTTCAGAAAGTGGATAGACCGATGTCCTTAACATCGGCAACTCAAGTGAGCTGCATGTGATCCTTTAGCGTACATTGCTTACGTGTCGTAGAGCCTTCAAACCTGAGTCGATGGTCGTGGGCGTCATCTCGATCCTTCTGTAAGTGGCTGTGAAGCCTTCCTCAGAGCTATATCAATTATAGAAAGGCCAAGTGTCCCAGTCATTCCGCTGTCCCATGTACCAATAGAGGCATTGATCGTAAAAACCGCCCGGAGTATACAGAGTCTTGAATGAAGCCCTATCGCTCTTGCAGGGTGTGAAGGAAGGACCTCCCTGACCGGTAATAGCTTTGTCCCATGTGTCCTCGCATTGCTCCTGGGTCCACGCTGAAAAGTCCGTGGAATTCGAATTGATCGGACACGCGCGCTGGTCATATTGGAGGTAGAGAATGAGTTCCTGGAATGACTGCGGTGCAGGGCCGTAAGGACGAGCATGTTTGGGGGCGTAGCCGACGTACTTTCTCGCAGAGTCTTCGGCGAGCTTGATGTCGTTCTCGATCAGCGTCTTACAGAAATCCTCTCTCCAGCCCTTGAGGTCGTTGTAAGCCCAGCCCGCAGTGGATCCAGGGCAGACGAGCTGCTGAGTCTGCATGGGCGGGAGTACTTCTTGTGTCATCGCGCTGTTGATAGAGCCCAACCCGATCTCTGAATGTGCGTCGGGTACTGTTGTGTAGCCGCAGCCAATGGTAGTCATCGCTGTTGAGTCGCCTTGAGTGTCTGTCCATGTAGCCCAGCTGGTGGTATAAAGCAGGGTATTTGAGCAGCTGCAATACGGCGTGGGTGAAGGGCCGGCTTCTTGAATCTGGGCTGAGGAATACGCACAGTATTGTGATGGAAAGGTGAAAGTTGGTGCGCAGCTTGTTGTCTGATCAGCAGCCGGCCAAGAGCTGTACAGGCAAGGTTCCGAAGTCAACGTGTTGTCCGGCAGAACGACATACGAGGTCCAGTCAAACTTGAAAGTTCCTGTGAATGTGACCTGGCCTATCGAGGAAGAACAGTAACAATAGTTGCAGTTCTTGTTCGTCCAGGCTGGCTCTGGTATGCATATCCGACCAGAAGCAGGTGGTCGAGTGATTGTCTGTGTGGCATATGCAGGGATGGAAACACCGGTGGTCATGGAAGTCATGTCCGGGGGAGGACCGTCTTCTCCCTGATCATCGTCCGGATTGATGGTCGCATCAATTGGGCAAGCAGGAGCTGTAGTCGTGGTCGTAGTCGATGCTGAGAGAGGGGTCGGATCTGGCAGGTCTTGTGCGCGTGTGATACCCGACATCATAGCATTGTCGACGATGTCCGGCGTCACGCGCAGCTCCGATGGTAGCCAATAGTACTGTGAAAGGCTTGAGATAGCTGACCATGTGAGCATCGCCATAATGCGAGCCTGTACGATCCTTGATGGTGTTCCCGGTCGATTGTAAGCGTTGATGACTTCGAGTGGCATAGCGATCGGAGTCTGTGAAACAATATCGGTTATTGCTTCTTGAAGATTGCCTTTCTCCAGATCCGATAGAGCTTCGTATTGGCAACCCATCATGCCTGGACCTATATCGCGCCTACCAGGCATGAAAAGACCAGCCCGACTACAAGCATCGTTGGCCGCCTCGATAATGTTGATGTTGACTTCCTGTGTGATCTGGAAAATCCAGTCTGCCGTCGCGGGAGCTGTCGCACCGGCCGTCTGATCTGACGGAATGACCACTGTGGCGGCGAATGAAGCAAAGTATGTGGAGGTTACTGGCTCATTCTGGCCTTTGACAGAATGGTCATAGACCATGGGTCCCCATCCACCCGAATATGAGGGTCCGGCAAGGTCAGCATCCCAGCACTGCTGGACGGTGGTCCAGGCTAAGTCGGTACAAGAGTAGGGATCGTACGTGCTGAGCTGGGTTGTGCGGCCTCTCTCTTGAGTAGGAGGCTGATAGCACGATACAGAAACGGGATGCACGAACGTCGAGCAGCCACTTGTGGCCGCTGCTTGTCGTACCTCGACTCGCGTGATTGTCGTGATCGTTGTGTTGAGATGCGAAGTCGTCGTCGGAGCAGCAGCTGGCGCCGCCAAAACCAAGCCGAAGGCTATCGCTACCAGTAGAACTGTCTTCAAAGTGAATGCCATGATTTATGTTTCGGCAGCAGAAAATTCCAGAACCGGTCTAGACTTGGCCTTTGTGTATCAGACGAGTAGAAGATTGCTGTAGGTCTGGGTACACCTGCGCATAGAGATGAGTCCGTTCTTATGCACGTCTAGTGCTGGGAGAAGAATAAGGATGGTGCACCTGATGGTATATTGTTTCTCTATGTTCACCAGTCGTCGAGGGATACTGCTGTATGGAGCAACAGTGTTGTTGTGTGTATGTTGTACTTTGAGGCTGCTTGGTGTTTGAGGTTAATGTTGCATCAACATGAAGAACTCAGAGGAGCAATATGTCATCTTTCATCTGCTCCTCCACGAGCTAGGCTCAGCGGCTTCTGTCACACGTGAGAACCACTGAGGCCTGGCTTGTGATGTGAAAGTGTATCTTGCCAGATCTTGGTATGATTGTCGAGGTAAGTGGAGACAGTGATCCTCCTCGACGTTTGAGGTGGATGTAAATTGTACCTGTAATAGTGATGGGTGCTCGATGTGGATGGATGTTATGGTTGGACTCCGCTTGAATCTTGAGGTCAACGTAGCGGAGAAGAAGTCATCTTGTTCTGAACATCGTCTTATAGTTCTTGCCTTCCACGAGCCAAACAGGTGTGTGCTTGTGTCACGCGTATGTGTTGCCGTAACTCAGCTCGTGATGTCGTTCAGCATGCCTCCAAATCATAGAGACAATGATTCTGTTTTGATTTACTGTCGGGGAAGTAGACCGATCGTTGTGTATGGGTGCAGCAACTTGACTGAGCTGTTTGCAGCATGTGTCGTGCATTGCCATCGTACCAAAGCTCCCTTAAGCCAGAAGCAAAGGTACTGAAGGTAGCCTCTGTCATCTCTGATAGCGGTTGTGATGTCTTCTTCAGAGAGCAATACAGTGTCTTCCTAAGTTTCGAACATCAACTGCGATAGATCGCCAATGGCCTTGTTGCCCTGTTCTGTAAGGCATACAGCCAGTCGAGATGTAGGCCGAGCGAAACTCTACTTCGCTTAAGTGACACCAAGTGATACTTCGGCTTTAGGAGACGCTGCAGAAGCACAGAAAATCGACCATCGTGGTCCTCAGTTTCGAGTGCCTCCATGGGCCATTCACCGTCGTTGGCCGCTCGGCCACTTATCAGCCGCGGCCAAGATCAGTCACCGGCCCGGGTGTAGATGCTGGGAGTATCGGATAAACTGGGAGATCACTCCTGCAGCCAGTATCTTATCGACTGAATGACGAGATAGCAAATGGTAGCATAAGACATTCTCGACCGCTCGACGAGGATGTGGTCCTACGCCTGCTTACATCGACATGGCTTTTTCAACAGAGCAATTCAAGCCTACGACCGGAGTCATAGAAGCTACCGGACAAGATCTAGAGAAAGCGCCATCGTATCAAGATGGCCAAACGACCATCATTTCATCTGGCGTCGATGATGCTGGATTTCATAGACAGCTATCTAAGCGACAGATCATGATGATGACGTTCGGCGCAGGCATAGGGACTGGCCTTTGGGTGGGCACAGGGACCGCTTTGAAATATGGTATGTGAACGGAAGGGGGCAGGCCGAGCATCATCACTGACACGTGTACTAGCGGGACCTGGTGGTATTGCAGTCGCATACACTATCGTAGCGTATGTTCAACAGACGGACAATCCGAGCGACATCTCATTAATCTGTTCGCAGTTTCGTTGTTTGGCTTCAGTACATGTCGGTAAGTCGGATCAGCAGATCCCATCGCACGTCGTCGTCGGTTGACGTATAACTAGATAGGTGAAATGACAGCCTATCGACCAGTGCACGGCGGTTTTATCCGACAAGAAGCAGAATACGTGGACAAGGCCTTCGGCTTCGCCTGTGGCATTAATTTCTGGTTCGAATGGGTGAGCATCGCTTGATCATGCAGGCGACCTTACAGCCATGTTGATGGAATCCAGGTCATGATCATTCCCGCAGAGATCACAGCCGCCATCTCTGTACTCCAATTTTGGCCCGAGACCAACGTGGTGCCGCTTGCAGCGTACATAACGATTTTTTTAGTCATCATGTTTGTTGGCAACATCTTTCCAGTCAAGGTATATGGCTACCTCGAATACTGGCTCTCATGGTACGTACAGTCATCCGTCGAAGCGGTGTATTTGCTGACGCAGAGTCCATTAAAAGGGTCAAGATTTTGGCTATAGTGGCCATGATATTCTTCCTATTCATTATGGCTTCCGGGGGTATCGCGGCCACTGGTGGACCTCTGGTTTTCACATACTGGAAGAACCCGTAAGGTGAATCTAAGCCTATCCTTGGGACGATGCTGATCATGCCCAAGGGGTGCTTTCAAGAATGGAATCAAGGGCATTGCCAAAGCATTTGTCCAAGCTGGCTTCAGTTTCGGCGGAGGTGCGTCGAAAGACTGGATCAGATTTGTAAGTCCTCAGTGCTAATGTCGCGATAGGAGAGCATATTGCAATCATTGCAGGAGAGGCGAAAGAGCCGAGAAAGACCGTGAAGGCAACAGTGTACGTCGTTATTCGGCCATGATCTGATCTATGCTGATAACTTTTCCAGATACCCCATTTTCTGGAGGTAAGTTTGGCGCCCGTTGGCAATACTGCTGGATCTAAAGTCGTCGATGCAGGATGTTCAGCTTCTTCGTCTTCAACATCTGGCTGGTCGGCATGTGTGTACCATACGACGATGAAAACCTCGTCAGCGCCTCTGGAACCCTCGGATCTCCATTCGTCATTGCAGCACAGCGAGCGAAACAAGAATGGCTCGCTCACGCCCTCAATGCCTTCATCTTCCTATCCGTGATCAGCTGTGGCATTACCAGCGTGTACATCGCTAGCCGCAGTCTGGCGTCTCTCAGCGATATCAAACTCATACATCCAGTATTCGGCCAGAAAGACAGAGCTGGACGACCTTGGCTTGCGCTTGGCATCAGCGTGGGGATTGGCGGCGGTCTTTGCTATCTGAACTGCAATGGGACTGCATATGAGGTGTACTCTTGGTTCTCCAGTCTGGTGAGATGACCACAAGCGAATATACCTGAGAAAGTGCTGACGAGACGATTCTCAGGTCGCCATTGCTGCCTTCTTCCAATGGTAATCGATTGCGATAGCTCTAGTCGAACTTCACGAATCGCAGCTGACATTGGCAGGGGATCAATTTTCGTGTGCCATCTCTTCTTCAGGAGAGCACTGAAAGCACAGAACATCGACTATCACGGCCTCCCCTTCAAAGCGCCCTTCGCGCCGTGGGTCCAGTGTGCCGGCATAGTAATTATCGTATTCATCCTTGCTTGCGAATTCTACCTTTCAATCGCGCCATTCGGCGAGAAGGGCAGTGCAACGACATTCTTTGCCAACTATCTCGGGGCGCCCTTATTCTTCTTCGACCTCGTTGCCTACAAGGTTTGCTCACCAACGATGTCTCCTAGGAAACGCAGTACTGACCTCGTGTAGGTATGGTATAAAACCAAGCTCGTCAAGCCCGAAGAGGTTGACTTTTCCGAAGCATTTGCATTCGATGAGCAAGACAGACTTGCGGCGGAAGTGGCAGAGGGGAAAGTGATGGAGAAGGGCTGGAACGCCTGGCAAAAAGCGAAGAACCTCGTCTTCGGATGATGTGTCCGTGTAAGAATTTCCTGAAACTGCCTAGCCGTCGTTGTTGATATGGGTTGAATTCGCGATGCTGAACACGTCTTCAAAGTGATGCAATGCGACTTCATCAAATTCGTTGGTGTTTGGGGAGTCGTCGGTAATAGTTGCATCCAAGGGGCTCCAGTCAAAGGCATCGAAGGCATCCTGTAATTCCCAAGTTTCTGTGGGCATTGGTATTTCAAGTGCCGGCGCTGTAGTCGAATCTGGCTTGCTCGTCTCATGAAATTTGGCTGCCCAGGTCTGGAAGGTCGCAAGGGGATTTGCAATGCTATGAGTCTCTACTGTGTCGCCTGCAGCTGGAACTTGCGTTCTCGCATCTATTAGTCTCAGCTGAGACTCAATGGCAGCGAGAACAGAAGCTTCCGACCGTGTAGACTGGTTCGCCGAAGCCATGTGGTTGATATAGGACATGCCTTCTTTCAATGATTCACGAAGCTGCCTCGAAGGATCGCTGAGACTTTGAGCGAG
Organism: Microcyclosporella mali; assembly: GCA_002785985.1. Lineage (NCBI taxonomy): Eukaryota > Fungi > Ascomycota > Dothideomycetes > Mycosphaerellales > Mycosphaerellaceae > Microcyclosporella > Microcyclosporella mali. Next base: position 957,691 of record NHNU01000002.1, on the reverse strand, counting down.
AAGCACCAATACGGCTGCTCGACAAGAGCTGAACTCCATATAGCTCGATTTGGCCAAGCCGACACTCGCATGGAGGATGCGGCAAGTCTGCACAACATGCTCCGCACATGTGACAGCGTCATTGACGAGCTCCAGTCTTTTCGTGTTGACCTGTAATTTCTGGCGCTTATTGCTCGCAGCCTCCGTGCTTGACACTTGCGACTGTCCAAATATGAACGGACGTCCAAGAAAGATCAAATTAACATCGTGGGCCAGGTGGATGTGTGCGACAGGTCTAGAAAAGTCGGTGCTCACTTCTGGTACACGAGCCTGCTGCCACCAATGAAGATACTTCTGGCGAATCAGCATGAGTCTTTCGAGATATGCTTGCCGCAAGCGTGTCGGGCACTTCCGCAGCATGTGAATGACAAATGCGAAGTCTCCAAGCCAGTCGGTAATCTTCGTCATGTTATTCTCCAATTGCGTACGAGTATGGCTCATGTTTGGGGTCGGCAGGCCATCTGGTGGATACTCTGCATCGACATCAGACGCTGCAATGGATATTGGACGTCCGTGAAGTATGCTTATTCGCTTCTCCAACCGGTATACTGTCCACCAAAGGCGGTTTCTGAAGGCAATTGTGGACGCATCGAGGTCGTTGCCAGTATATCTCCTGTGCATGCCGTTCTGAATAGCCATTCTTAGGGCCAGCCCCAGATAGGAGTAGGTCAATCCCTGCGTGTCCAGAGGTAGAGCGAAATGTGCGAGTAGAAGAAACGCTTGTACGCTCTCTACTGAAGCAATGGCAACGATATCGGGCACCAGGTCTGCTGCCATGTGATAGAGTGAGATTCCCGCTGCGTCCGCCGCCTTCTTGCTGACCTCTTGCTCTGCTGGCGATTGCGAAGAATCTCTCTCACTCATATCAGTAAATTGTGTGGCAACGGCAAGGACTGAAATAGTCGTGCATATCCAGGCCGAGTCGTCGACACTGAGAAAGACAGTCCCAGAATAGAGCTTTTCAACGTTCTCCGCAATCTCGGTCCTCTCAACGAAGAACGTATTGGTCTGTGCATAGTTTAAAAAGACTTGGACCAAGAACAAGGCCACTTCCTTGGGAGGCAAGGCATTGGTCATGCTCTGTAAATGCGCATTGCGAGACTTGAGCTCGCTGGCACGCCAATACTCAAGAATGCGAGCGTTGTCCTCACGATTCATGGAAGGTTGGGTTTGCAGACGCTGATCAGCCTGCCTCCGTACACGCTGAGAGAAGCTCCAATGACTTAATTCACCAGAATAATGTGCCGTGTCGCGGGACAGTGGTTTGACCGTGAAGCGTTCGTCGTCCAAGGCGACAGCTTCTTCGTCTTCCGACTGTGTCCGTGAAGTAATCGCCACATTGCCGTTCTGCAGATTCTGGACGATCCGACCCAGGTAATCCTCAGTGAGAGATATGTCTCCAAGGAAGTAGCTCGCAATGTACTCCAGATATCTGGTTCGTTGCTCCTGCGGCCTTGACCCGGAAGACTGGTCTCGCACGCCATTCGCAGAAACATGTCTGGGCTCGGACGATGCCTTCTCACAAAGTCTCCCTACTCGCAAGCATCGACCGCAAGGCGTGTTACCATCGCATTTCTCCTTGAGCCGTCTGCAACTTGAACAAGCTACAGAAGACCGCTGGCGCTGTTCTTCGGGAACGCGTGGCCGCTTCCTCTTCCGAGGTCGCGCGGAGGAAGGCGATTCAGTCGGATGTAGGTGCTCCAGCGAGGTCGACATGGCCCCCAGCGAGACTATAGCGTTGGCCGGTCAGCTTGCAGTGTTGTCGATGCATGTTGGGCGAATAGATCACAGACCGGTAACACCGGTTAAACTTTGGCCGAGAAGCATGTAGTTGAGATGTACATAGGGAAGAAGACACGAGCGGTCGGGACGAGATACACCACGTCATGCTAGCATCTACGCATAAGAAAGTATCTCTGGTCGTTCATGAGGCTCTTTTAGGATACAAAGATTGATTCATTTTGTTCTCTACACAGCACTTGCCAAATATGCTATGAATCACAACTTGCTCTTTACCGTGCTGTGCAGCCCCTCCAGGCCAGCCAATCCGTCATAGATATCCCTCTCTACAGCTCTTGCATTGACATGCCGTAAACCAAGCTCCTCAACCTTTTCCACCCCCAACAGCCTCATCGCCGTCTCCGTCTCTGCTTTCAGGATCTCCAATACTCTCTCCACTCCAGCTTTCCCACCAGCGCCCAATCCATAGAGTGGGGCTCTGCCCAAGCCAACACCTTTCGCACCTAACGCCAACGCTTTCACCACATCGGTGCCTCTCTTGATCCCTCCGTCCACCCACACTTCTATCGTGTCGAAGACCTGAGGACAATACTTACGTATTTCCAGGAGGGTATGGATGGCTGGGGGGGCAGTATCCATAGCTCGACCGCCGTGATTAGAGAGGATGATTCCGCGGATTTGAGGGGCGTGTAGGGAAGCGATGTAAGCGTCTTCGTGGGTCTGGAGACCCTTGAGGATGATGGGTAGATTTGTGTGTTGTGCAAGCCAGGGCAGGGTGGTTCTCCAGGTAAGGTCTGGAGCGGTGCCAGCAAAAAGGGATTTGCCTACGCCGCCTCCACTGCTGGGTTCAGGCGAGGTCTTAGAGGCTGACGAGGAGTCGTCCATCACTGCGCTACGGACGGGAAGGTTGGAACCAACATTCTTCTGCCGCTCGTCGTGTTCTCGTTTCCCCGGGACAGGAGCGTCGAGAGTCAGGCAGATGAACTTGATGGCTGGGAGTTTATGTATCCTTTTCAGCATGTCTTGACTCTTTTTCCTGTCAGTCTGGACGTATAGTTGCCAACCGAAGGCTTGGTCTGGTTTCGCGTCCGCGACTATTTGCTCGGGTGTCATGCTGGCATTATTGCTGATGATTTGAAGAGCACCGAAAGTGCTACATGCTTGAGCTATGCCGTGTTCGCCGTCTGGATGGCCTAGTCGTGCCATTGCGGCCGGGGAGACGAAGAAGGGGACATCGACACGGTTGCCGAGGAGCGTGGTTGAGGTATCGCAATTCGTGCAGTCGACGAAGATGCGCGGTCGGAGAAGGATGGAGCGGTATATAGTGTTATTCAGAGTCTTAGACACGAGATCGTCGCCGGCGGAGTAGTAGTATCCCCATGCTTTTCTTGAAATTTTCTGTGTGGCTACTTGTTCGATGTCGTCTATGTTGAGGCATTCATCCAAACTCATGATTTCCTCCTCCTGCCCTTGTACTCGCGCATCCTGAGCAGGTGACCTTTCCTCCTGAGGAAGAGTGCTGGTGTCGAAGGACCCCAATTTGGCGGATGCTGGAAGGGAGTCCTCGAGGGTGCCGGGTGGATGTATGGGATCGTATTCTTCTGTTGCGTCTGTGCCGGCGAGCTGGAGGATGATCTTGCTGCCACCGGGGTGGTCAGGAAGGAAGGAAGTAACATCGTAGACATTGCCGTAGAGTACAACCCAGCAAGAGTCATTCGAGCGATGTTGTTGGACTTCCTCGTAGGTGAATGTCTTCGCCATCGCTTCGGACTGTAGGTTAGGGGAACTTCAGAGTGGAACGTAAGGTATAGTGAGAGGTGAGTGAGAGTGTTTGCGTCCTTACGCTTTCAATAGACTTGTTAATGTCGGCATCTATACGTCAAATTGCAGAGACGAGATCCGGTGGAATTGGCGAGGTGCAATGTCGTGACGAAGAGGTCGGGCAGGCGACAGGGCACTCCGTCGCCGCCGTCGATCGCCAGTCATTGCCGTGCCAAACGTAAGCGGCAAACATTCCCGAAGAGGCTCCGTCGTGAGGCATTGACCATTGTATCCTATGTTGTTATATCCTCGCGTGCACTTGGATTTCAGTCGGTTCTTGACACGGCTTTCGCTATGATCTTGACGTATGCAGAGTATGCCATGGTTGTTCGAGCGACCTTTCGGTACGCCACTTTCTCGTGTGACGCGTCGAAACACGTCGATGCGAGTTCCGACGTTCTCGTGTCTCTGTGATTGCAAAGATCTATTACCCGCCAGCATTAATTCTTGCTCGCCGCTTTTGGCGATTCATCTTGCAGTATTGTTTACGGTAACTCTGGTATGTTGGTAAGAAGATGACCGGGAAGAAGTCGGCACGTCTCAGGCCAGGCACAGAACTAAAGTGCATAGATTGCACAAATAATTTAACTTGCTGTGCACAAGTCACAAGTGCAACGGCCAGCACGAGAGCAGGAGAAGAATGATTTCCCTACCTTCCCCTCGCCTGGTCGCACCAATGCCCTTCTTCTCTTGAACTCATTTCTGGTGCGCGTCTTGAAGCAAGATTGGTAGAGCGGACGGAAGTGGATGCTCGTTGCTCACATCAGCCTCTGACCGACTCGCCTGAAGCTGACACTGACTGGAAGCTCTGCCCAGTGCCCAGGATCATACACGAGTCGCGACTGCCCAACCCACAGCATCGCACTTTCCACACTCTCCTTGAACAGACACCATACCGCCGAGTCGCTCCTTCCATACACCGAACATGGCTTCCTCCGGCAAGACCGAGGCCTTCCCACCCCTCGTACCTCTTACCGGCATAACCCGCCAGAATGCCACCAATTCCAGCTCCTCCTCATCCTCCTCCTTCGTCAGACCGCGACCTCGACGAACGAGCTCCAATCTTGGTGGCGACCCCAGAGGCGACACAGGCGGAGTCTCCATCGCCACTTCGCGCCATAGCCTCCACTTCACCAACCAGAAACCAACTCAGATGAAAAATGGGAAGCGAAAAAGGACGGCCAGAAGCTTGTTCAATCGCTGGAAGCGCATGTCACTGAAACATACCTGGGTCAACCCGTTGGTACTCGTCCTGCTGTTGCTGGGGGCCTACTTCATCAGCCCGGGGGAGCAGAACCCGCTACACTCTGCAATCTTCCTGTCGTACGCGAACCCTCCCTTGAATGAGAGGACCTATACCCTTCCAGCGCATGTGGGAAATGTCACGCAGTATGGAAAGGGGCCCAAGGACTTCGCCTTTGTAGCATTCTACACGATTGTGCTCTCTTTCACGAGAGAGTTCCTCATGCAACGCTTGATCAGACCTATCGCGATATGGTTCGGCATCCGAGCCAAGGGCAAACAGGCGCGATTCATGGAGCAATTCTACACCGCGATATACTTTGGCATCTTTGGGCCCTTTGGGCTGTATGTCATGAGCAGGTCACCAGTATGGTACTTCAACACTGCGGGGATGTACGAGGGTTTTCCACATCGATCACACGAGGCGCTGTTCAAGGGGTACTATCTCCTACAGGCTGCATACTGGGCACAGCAGGGTTTGGTGCTGTTACTTCAACTGGAGAAGCCAAGGAAGGACTTCAAAGAGCTGGTTCTGCACCACATCATTACTCTGGCGTTGATTGGATTGAGCTATCGCTTTCACTTCACTTACATTGGAATCGCTGTGTACATTACTCATGACGTCTCGGACTTCTTCCTTGCGGTATGTGTGCATGTCGACGCTATTTGGCTTCATGCTGACCTTTGTTGTAGACTTCCAAAATCCTCAACTACATCGACTCTCCGATTACAGCACCCTACTTCGTCATGTTCATGTGCGCTTGGGCATACCTGCGGCACTACTTGAATATTCGCATTCTCCTGACCCTCCTTCCAGGCGGTCAATACGAAACTGTTGGTCCGTTCGAGCTCAACTGGGACACTCAACAATATAAGTGCCGACTTGCACAGGCGATCACCCTACCACTACTCGCTAGTCTGCAGGCGGTCAACATATTCTGGTTCGTGCTGATCCTGAGGATACTTTGGCGGTTGATAAGCACGGGCGAAGAGAGGGACGAGCGGAGTGAGGACGAAGAGGAGGAGCTGGACATGGTCGAGGCAGAAGTCACTACGCCCACCGTCAAACTAAACGGGGAGCCTCTTCAGCAGAGCACAGGTGTGCAGACTAGGTCAGCAGCGGCGCGAAAGAGGTGAAACAGAACTTGATGGATCTGTGTGGTGGTTGTTTGAAGCGTTCGAGCGTTTACGGAGTCGCTGACTCTGCTGATATGGAGGAGAAGGCTGGATCAGGTCAACCCAGTGTAAGAACTAATTGTATTTTGCGTTATGTGTTGGTCATACCTGGTGAGCGTACATGCACGCGAGCATAGCTTACCCTTAAGAACTCTGATAAGACGTGCCCTCTATCTTACAGTCTCGACCATCGCTCTTTCGTGCTCCAGAATTGGCTACTACATCAGGACAGAGCGCACCATCATGCATGTAATTGGTCTCCCATATGCTTGGGCAATTCTGGTTGCGGAGAGAAACGATGTTGACGCAGCTTAAGAGAAGCAGGAGAAGGGAGAGGGAAAAGGGTACATATCAATCACTACCCCAGACATTTTGAGGACAATAGACATTTCTGAGTGTGAAATAAATTTTCCTCAGAGAAGCATGAGAGTCATGAGAGCAGGAATCAACCACCCTGGACCTCTTTGGCGAAAACCACTTGCATCTGATTTCGGCGTCGCCGTAGGCGTATTCATGTAATAGCCATCGGCAGTCGCCGAAGCAGATACTGCAGCCGAGACACTCGAAGCCGCAGCGGCATCGATCATGACCGCGCACGGGTTCGCGGTGGTCGGCGAAGGGCCCAGCACAGCGCACGCCGATGTTTGATCGCCGGGCAGAATGGGATCGTTCACCAGCGTTGTAACGTTAAAGCCGAGATGTCGCGTTGAGCCACACGTGTCTGCTGCAGTGGCCATCTGTAGATCAGGCGCCTGGCCTCCGGTGTTGGTTGTGAAGATGAGCCAATCTTGCTGATACAGATCGTGGCCGAAATTCGACAGGTGGGATCCGTTCGCGTAGGGTTGTGAACAGTTTGTTGTCGATACGTACCAGAAGACATACCACAACTTCTCGGGCGGCGTCCTGGCTAGAGAGCTGTTGATCACGGGTATGTAGTCAATCGCCAGATGTGGATCCGCGACAGAGGACGAATTGGGTCCGCTGATATTGAGGTTTCCACCTGCTGTGCTGAGTTCGCCAAAGTAGCCGCCAGGCAGAGCCTCACTGTTTGGAAGACCAGGGTTGCCGAGTTGGTATAGCTCCCACTTGATGTGCAAGTCTAGTGCGGAGGCCAGTGTGGTGTCCTGCATGGCGAAAACCACTGGCATGAGGTCGACTGGCTCGTAGGTCTCGTTGCGTGGAAAGATCAGATCGATCTCCACGATCCCGGAATTCGAAGTCGCCGAAGCATTGGACTCGGGCATCAGAGTCGCCACGAGTGCCATGCAGGCGATCAAATTGATATTTTGAAACATTCTGAGCCAAGAAGTTCAGGTGTGCCAGGTCGTGGAGAGGACTGTGAATCGATAAGGTGTGAAGAGGAAATGATTCGCGATATCGTATTAATGTTCTTAAGGTATGCGCGGTTGAGAATGAGATGTAGATGTCTTGGAAACGATGTGCCACAGGAGATACCTTGAGCTTTAGGAAGGCTCAATTCTTGTCTATACTCATTGCCCGTTGTACAACAGGACGTTGTCAGCGAGCCTGCTGGCGTTTGTAGCCACATCCTCACGTGTGAGCGTCGATACAGCTCGCCTCTAAAGGAGAAGGCTGCGTGCACGTGTCATTGTTGTACGAAATGAGGTCTCAACTTTCAAAGGGGGAAAGTGACTTGTCGAGTAGCACCAAGTCAGGCGCGTTGTCGTTATGGGAGCTAAGCTGGCCGCGAACTGGGTCGCCCTCATTCGGTTCTGGCAGCTTGTGATCGTTCTTGGCTAGACGGTAGTTCTATTGTCTGCTGGATTGCATACTCGCGTGCTCGGGTCAAAGTCGTGCAGACAAACAAGTCAGGAGAAAGTTAACTCGCGAAGCTTCGGCAGCTTAGCAAAAGCTTATTTGGCAAGGGCATCAAGTTGTTCGAATTCACCTTCGATGGGTGGTTGCCAGTGACATGGAGCGAAGAGCCATGCCGCAGTCGTACACGTCCTATATAAAATCCTGTTGTCACCACTCTCACCTCTTGTCGATATCGAAATTGGCGCTTTGCATGCGCCGTACGGCATGAAGAAGAATATCGTGGTCTCGTCTGCTGGAAAGGAGATAGCAGGGCTCAGTCCAGGAGACTGCTTACCTGCAGTCTCTGGGCCTCATCTCGATGATGGCAATGGCTCCAAGCGGTATGAAACGAACGGGAGTGTCAGGATCTCGTCTCCTTCGCTGGAGACGCCGAAAAACAGAACTTTTGATATGGTGCCGTCCTTGGGCGCCTTTCGCTAAATCTTTAAATCATACAAAAAACAGCACGCTGAGTCACCTTACCCAAGCCAACAGGTAGGGCGAGCCAACCCGACCCCTACCACTTGGCCTGGTGCCTCTCGTACAGCTGCCTGATCGTCTTCAGCCGCTGCTTCCACGACGAGGGGTATTCACCCGCCTCGCCTCCCCCTTGCCACATGGCCGCGAACACGCACGCGTTCAACGCCAAGTTCCTCACGTACCCGCCCAGCGAGGCTCCGGAGATCACCTTCACCTCTGTTGCCGAGGAGAGATTAGGGTACCCCGGCCGAGCGAGTACGTGAACGTTGTAGAAGCGTTCACGTCGGTCTTTGACCGCCGTTATCTCGCGCGCCTGCAGGAAGCTGGTACGATCGGAAGGCGAGATCACGACGTAGATCGACATAAACTGCGAGGGAAAGGTGTCGGTGCGGAAGTCACCACCAGAGTTGTTGAACACAATGTTCACGTGGTTGTTGCCCACGTGCCTCTTCTTGTTGTTGATAGTGGTTTGCTGATCGTCGGCCACGTTGGGCATAAATGTCGTGATATGATATACAAGCTCCGTCACCTCGTTGTTCCAGACAATGGTATATTCACCGTCCATATCATCACCGCGGTCGAGGCCCTGTGTGTTGAAAGTGGCGTCTTTTAGCTTGCAGAGAGATCCCATGTCATCAAGGAATTGCCGGTAGTCGGGGCTGCCAGAGACATTACTCAATATCTCGGCTTCTGTGGTCTGCTCTTCGCCGACATAGATGATCCCAGCTTTGTGTGAGTCCAGAGCTGATGTGCGGTCGATAGAGGTTATGTGGCGGGTGACGGAATCATCGTTCTCGGGCAGTTCAATGGTGGCAACGGATCCGAGAGTCGATGATGGTCTGGGAATGGCAATCTTGCCGTATGTGCGGCCTGTAACGTCATCGGGAAAGACGCTGATGTAGTCTTGTTCGTCATTTTCTACTGTCGCAGCTGCTGTGAACTGAGCGTCGAGATGACCCGAATTAGCGCTGTCATGTCGAGCATGCGAGACGATAGTGCGTCGCGCTGTCCCAGTCGGGCGCCGTATTGTGACGATGGTCTTTCCAGTCCTCAGCGCAGTGGATATTGTGAGTAACAGAACGCCAGCGATTAAGTTTCTAGTGACGATACGACCATCAGTATCGTCGAATTCGTTGTCCAAAGGCGAATTGATATGTTCTTCTGCGTCGATCCGGTCCATCAGATCGATTGTGACTAAGCCTTGGTCTTCGACGTGTTCCCTACCATCCGCATCCTTATACTTCAGGCATGTTGTGATGTAGTCTTTCAAGCCTTGACGATCTTCACGTCTCAACGCCATGTACCAGAATGTTATCACGTGGTGTGCCAGTGCGTAGACGTATTGTGCCATGTCTTCAGTGTGACTGCTCATGCCTGCACTACGCTCGCTGGTCGGAGTCCTCTTTCGTTCAAGCGCTGTGGTGCTTCTGATTGACTGTAGATAGCTGTGACACACACCAAAGATTCTCTTGAAGTCGTCTCGGAGCAGTCTATTCTGCAAATCTGGGAAGCGTGAGAGGCCGGCGAAGAATTCCAGGACATACATCGCGAGAGCGCGTTGCGTCACCATGCGTCCCAACTTGTCAATGATTTTGTTCATGTATGTCGCCATGAGCTCCGGAAGCTCGTAGCTGCAGATGGTCAAGGCGTGAATACAGTGGATACTGACGATCGAGTCTCGCGACCCAGCCATGTGGATTATGGTGGCAACTACAGTCTTGATGTCGGGCTTTTCGATATAGCTGTGATAGCTGATTGTGGTTGTGAGCAGTTGAATCAGGTGACTGATGACATAAGACTTGGTGTGGCCTGTCTCTGCTGGTGGTTCGACAAATTTGTCTGCGAGCAGGTATTTGCAGAGTAGCTGACAGAATGTGCTGATATGGTCAAATCTGCCGCGCCATAGTGCATGGTTTCGAAGCTGTGCTGCGTGCGACATGAGTATAGCGTTGTAGACGTCCCATCGCTTTGGCGGATTCTCGATCATGGCATGTACTGTGCCGACCCATGACTCCAATGAGAGGAAGCGCAGTCCGTATAGCTCGTAAGTAGGGGTATAGGCTGAGTCGACGATGCTATCGGTATCCTTAGGCACTCGTGCTTGGAGATAGCCTTTTCCAGACTCGTCTGCACGGATTCGCAGAAGAAGACTGGTAGCCTCTAAGCTGTATCTTGCAACATCACAGATGATGGGAAACAGCCAATTTCTTTGCGATTCCCACTTCTCTTTCTGAGTCTTGTAAGTGAATATACGGGTGATGCCTTTGGCGAGGACGTCAACGACAGGTTCGGCCGTTCCCGGAGCCTTGATCAAAGTCTGCAGCGTGTAGACAAAGTCTCTCCTAGACACAAAAGCTGCCGATTGGAAGAATGACGATACGCTGGTTTGAATGAAAGCATCGAGTTCCGCCAAGTAGAAAGTTGAATCACTCAGCTTATGCAGCAGGCTGCGATACCCTGCGGTCCATACCGTATCTTCTTCCAGTATCAACGCGCGTTGCCAAGGTACCAATAGTTGGTCTGAAAGTGCTTCTGGTAGGGGTCGCCTAGCCTCAACAAAGAGCTCTGCGAGAATTGGCTGATGCCGAAGTTCGAAATCAGCAGTTCTGAGAGCCAAACTTTCGAAGAGATAGTCTACTGCGGTCTTGTCGAGTGAGCCGACAATACAGCGCCGCACCAGATCCAAGAACACGTCGAGACCTCCATCTGCAGATATCTCACGGATGATGATTTCGTCCTTGAGCATGCCTGCCATCATCACAGTGGTCTGCTCGCGCATGATAGCGTCGTCGCTGACAGCTGCCTTCCGAAGACCTAGCAGTAAGGAGGTGGACTGCATCGTGGGCGATTGAATGTCGTGTTCGGGGAGAATCCTGTGTCTGATCATCATGAGGGCGCCGATGGCTGCAGCAAATCTGGACTTGGAGCGAAAGTCCTGTAGATGGGTTATGATCTCGAGAAGAGCGCTGGCGACTTGTCCACTGAGATGAGAATCGAGGATGTGTTGCGTGACTGCCCAGGCGTGCTGGCTGAGTCGTTTGTGGCGATTGGATCGGCTGCCTTGATAGTACGCGTATGTGATGAAGCGGAGCGCGGGCAGAAGCGTTGGCAGGATGGAATAGGTGGCGATGGTGTCAATGAGGTTCAGTGCCGCGTAGAAGTCGGTGGTGGAGGATGATCGGCCGGCCACGTCTAATGCGGTGCGCAGGAGCCTGTCTAACGGAACGGGTGCGAACCACTTGGCGTGGAACTGAATGGCTGTGCTTGTGTCGTGTAGAGCCTTGGAGAGGGATAGCGGCGGCCTCTGTGGCGTGGTGGAAGGAGCATTCCTGCTGCCGGTCTCACAAAGAGCGATTTCCCTCGTCAGTCGCTGGCAGATCTGAGGCTCGTAAGGCGCGATCTCGCGAGATGGCTCCGCCTCATCAGTTTCGGGAGACATGACGGTGGGTGCCAGCAGGACGTGCTTCGTTGATGCCGCTGCCGTTGTGGTTACTGGTACTGGCGGGGGCGAGAGGACGATGCTGCGAAGTGGTCAGAGAGGGCTCTCTGGTAGCTTCCATTCGTTTTGTGATGCAGTGGAGGCCTAGCCTGGAGCATTGGAGTGCATGCATTCACACAGCTCATATGCAGGCCACCAAACAGACTGCGAGGCCAAGCAATAAACTTCTCCACCAGATCACCAAATGCTATCATCAGTGCAGATGGTACCATGCAATGCCCTGCCGTACGTTGCTCTGCTCTCTCCTCCTCCTCCGCATTCCGACGCCCTGCGCAGCCGGCCCAACGATACGCACGCAATCGATCACAGTCCACAGGAGCGACATAGTCGCAGGGCGGCCACCATTGATGCTTGCTCCAGCATGTCGATATATTGCACCACGAGCTTATCGCCGGGCTCCCTTTGCCGCCCGAATCTCCAAGCAGAAGCATGTAACGATTGATGCATACAAGGCAGCACGATGAAGGAACGGAAGCTTTACATACCTTGATGTCGGCGTGGACAACACTCCGAACGAGAGGCGCGAGGCCGGTCTCCATTCTGGTGATGCTGGGGCCTCATCTCGTGACTCCATGAACCTGCGCAGGCCTTCTCACGGTTCTGTCCAGCCCTGTTCTGCTCTGCTCGACGGGTATGCAGTGCGAGAAGAGGGAAGCGACGAACGATACTGTCTGCCAGGGCGGGTTCGCATCCTTTCGCGCAATTCAAGTTGTCATCTGGATGGGAGCACTGGAGGGACGTCATGTGGATAGTAGTAAGAGTGCACACACACACACACACAGAGCAGCAGCAGCACTGGCAGCCTTTTGCATGGCGTGCCGCGCTTTGCGGGCCTGCAGCGCTTCCCCAGATGACCATCCCACGACGTCTGACGCGACCGAGACAGAAAATTATCTTCAGAAGTGAGGTCGGAGGACGGGCGGGCGCATAATGGCGGGCCAAGCGAGCCAGCAAGCCCAGCCGCAACGAACTACCTCCTAGCACCAAAGCCTCCACTGCGAGACGCGATCGAGACCGTGCGTGCGTGCGTGCGGCAGAGTGGGAACGAGGCAAAAGCGATGGAGTCACAGAGGGATTGCCAGATGGACTCGAGCGCTGCTGCTGAGGCAAAAATGGTTCCTCACTCCACAAAGAGGCCACCTCCGTTGCTCCCTTGCTCCCTTGCTTCCCCCCGTGCCTTCCCGCGACCCCGTGACCTGTGCCTGCCTTCGGACGGCTCCCAAGGCATTCTGTTCCTGCATGCAGCTTCCCTATGCAGCCGCTCTTGCCCGACTTTACGCTCAAGTCAACTGTTCCGTCCGAGTAAAATTATCTCCCAGACGTGGCAGGAACGTTGGAGCAGCGCCTCTGAACGGGCAGTCGCGGTCGAGAGAGCGAGTGCAGGGCGAGAAGCGACGTGACACCATGGAAGCTACACCACCCACGATAACCTGATCCTTAGAAATGCCGCCCCAATGGACCACTTCTCGCCTTTGGCACCCGCCCATATCCGTGTCCTGGTATTGCCAGTAGGCCACGCGGACCGTCACCGCTTCCTCGCCTTCCTGCGACGATTGCAGAAGGAGGCTTTTCGTATTCTACTAAGCGATATCGAAGCAAAGAGCGGAGACGATGGCTTCTTCCTGTCGCCAAAAGCCTTTCCTTCCGGGTTCCTGCTCTATCGTTTCTCGGCGGCACTTCCCTCCGATCAGCAGCAACAGCTCTCGCCATTCGAGATCTTCCGAGAACCATTGCTGGTGCTGGGAGTGGTGGACGGGCTGGGAGAGAAGGGCGAAGAATCCGCGAAAGAGCTTGCGCATGCAGCTGCATACTTGAAGGAACGTCATCCACGTGTCGTACACCGACAGCTCATAGTATTACACAATGGCACAGAAGAGCATACCCAAAATGCCATTGGTGTTGCCAATGCAGAGAATGACCATGACCCGTCACTTAAAACAGCCGTCTGTGAGCTTTCTGCTCGCTTTCTGATCGAGCTCACTTCGTACGCAAAAGCCATGCAGGTCGCTCCTTCCATACAGACGCCCGGTCGCACGGCTCGCAGTCTTCAGAGAACAGCCTCCCTGCGGGAGACCGAGAGGAGATCTGAGTCTGGGCGCTCAACTCCTCCGAGCGTTTCCAGTCCGACCGAAGACGGATCTCCAGCGAGACCTCCGTCACGCGCGCCTCACATGCCAGCCACGTCGTTCGATCACATGCCGAGTGCAAACAGGGAGGCCAGCTTGGCTCGTTCAGACAGCAGAGCCAGTAATAAGAGCGACAGACCAAGGAAGACAAGACCAGCTCCACGTGCATCTAGTCAGGATCGAGTCTCAGTCCAAGGGTTTGGCTCTAGTACATCGCAAGAGAAGTCTCGTGTTCGTGGGAAGGCAAGAGTCGGCATTGTGCTCAGCTCAATATACATGATGGCGGGCCACTGGGTAGAAGCATTGCGTATGCTCAGTGATCACACTGGCAAGTCGAAAGCAATGTCAGACCACTTGTGGCATGCAAAAGGTTTGGAGAACATGGCTGTTTGTATGCTCCTCCTCGCCTCCGCCGGCATAGACTTCCACGTGCCTTCTTTATGTGATCCTGTCGCGGATCGGAGCAGTGCTGCCAATGCAGCTCGTATTGCCGCCGAAACAAAAGCAGCGACTGAAGGTTCGAAGCAACAACTGCAGCTGTTCCGTCTCTCTGTTGCACTTCCAGAACTTGCAAAACTGATGCTGAGTTTGTATCGCTCCATGGAAGGCTCTCTTGAACTGCCGCTTGTTCAGGTTTCCGAGGCCTCGATTCGCTCCGCCAGATTGCTGGCCATCATGAGCACGATGAACGGGAAACTCACACCCGAGGCTCTTGAATCGTTAGTTCTTACTGGTGGTATCGTGTCCGACAGGCAAGGCCACAATCAAAAGTCCATTCGGTCTCTGTCTGCTCTCGGTAGAGCGACCGCATTGTCCAAGAGCGCCATCGCAGACCTCATAGCACAAGCACCTCCGCCCGATGAAGATGGAATGGCAATCGGCGATCACATCCGGATCCTCGCTGGCGTTGCGTCCACCTATGCTATCCTCGGGCTCGATCGTAAAAAGGCAATGACCATCAAAGATCTCGTTGTGCGGCTCACAGCCGCCTTGATTCAAGCGCGTAAGCTTGGAGCTGCAGAAATCGGCATACATCCCGCAGCAAGTCTCTCGACGGATACCGGAGCGGATACACTTCTTACGATAGCTGAAGAGAGTGCCGGTATCAATGATCTCTTGATTGATGTGTCGAGGGTGTACGGTGCCAACCTGACGCTGACTACAGAGTCAGATTTATCGGCATTGTTGAGTGTGAAGACATTCGGAAGTCCGCCCATGAAATTCAATATTCTCAGAGAGCTCGCTGCCTTTTGTGAGGCCTCGCCAGATCCGTACGGTGTACTACTCGTTACCACATCGCTTCTGAGAGTTGCTGGGCCAAATGCAGCCATTGATGTTGCCCCCCAGACAGTCGACAATGCTCTGACTCGCGAAGAGCAGATGCATTTAGCATCAGTAATCAGCCGTACTGTTGCCGTCTCGAAGCATATGGGCTTGACAAATGTGCTGGCTGTTTATTGGGATCCATTTCTTGTTCGTGGTATTGAGATCCCTCAGCCAAGCGGCACAAACGCCGTCATTGATCGCACCAAGCTCAAGAAGGCTGACTCTGTCATCGCACCTGCTGATCCAGGCAATCCTTTACTCTACGATCCGAATGCTAGTCGTCCGCCCACAGCAGCGAAGCGGACATTCCTTTTGGTTGAGAAGGAGTCGGCAGAATGCTTCGTCATGCTTCAGAATCCTTATGATATATCAATTGATGTGGAGAGTTTTGAATTCATCACGGAGGGCGTCGAGCTGTCGCATACCTGGGAGCCGGTCACCCTTGGGCCTCTAAGATTTCAGCAAGTGCCAGTTGTGGTCTGTCCGGCATCTGTCGGCACGGTCAAGATTAGTGGCTGTCGAGTCAGAATGCAAGGGTGCGCTGCTCAGGTATTTCGCATTGTACCTCAGGCTTGGTCTGCAAAGATGCCTCTACTGGTCAAGGATCTCGGCTCAGACGCTCGTGCGGCGGTACTCGACGGCGTCCAGGATATCAAAAAACTTGGAATTGAGATTGAGACCGTCACTGCCACAATCATCGATGCATTGCCAACTCTTGTTCCTGGACACAACTGTGCTGTGGAGTCTGGTGTCATGCTACTGGAGGGTGAAAGAAGGGGTCTGGAGCTCGAAGTGCGCAACGACAGCAGCATCGCAGCTCGCATCTTCGAAATAGCAGACACGAGTGATGTGCTGCGACTGGCGCACTCGAACGGTCTCAACATGTCGATTCTCCTCGAGCCCGGGCAAAGCACCACTTTCCACTTCGAGATCCTCGGCAAGGCCGGTGTCGCTAGAACCCTCGCCAACTTTTATTATTCTGTTACAAGCTTGAACGAGACGAAGTATGCGCGCGTGGTGTCTGTGCCGATAGATATAACGGTCAATGCTTCCTTGCAGATGCTCCAGATCGAAATACTTCCTGTCGACAGCAATGATGGGCTGTTGGCTGCTTTTGATCTTCGTAATGCCTGGCCCAAACCCATCTCTTATGATTGCAATAGCAGTGATCTCTGCATCCTGCGCGAAGACCCAGGCACTTCTTCGGATTTGGTCGGGCTTCTGGCACCTGGGGAAATCCGTCGCTTGTACTTAACCTTGTCGAGTCGAGATGGTGTTGCTGATGAGTACGAAGAAGATATCGAAGCTGTGCGCGCGCGATTCTTGCAGCGCTTGGTGGTCGCGTGGGAAGTGGATGGTCGTAGCGGGACGGTGGATTTACAGAGCTTGTCGCTCTCGCCGGAGTCGCTGCTACTGCTACAGGGGCCACAGGTCACCATTTCGTTCAGTCCAGGAGACGGCATCGCGATCGTGGGATCCTTTGTGTGTGTCCATGTTGAGTTGTGCAACCGAGGGAAGCGCAGTCGTCCTTTGTCCGTCGTTCTGTCATCTCCCGCAGCCGACTCCCCACAACAACGCTTTACCGTCGCCGGCTCTCTGCACCGTCCTATCCCACCACTTGATGCCGGTGCTCATACCACCGTCGACTTCGTGATCTGTCCTCTCCTCGCTGGAGCACTGCAGCTCGATGCTGTCGTGCAGGGGCATGGGGAGGAACGTTATGGAAGCAATTCATTCACCCTCTCGGCCGATGTTGCTCAATGATCTCTCGCTCCGCGATTGTATCAGTCAGTCGACCAGGGTCCTGATCAGTGACTTTATGATGAAAGAACGGTATCGGATGCACTACATGGAGCGCTGCTACAGTGTTCGGGTATGCCCGTGTACTTGGCTATGGCGTGGCCCACAATGAGGCGGTACAACGAAAGCTCTCGGTGGCGTAATCGCATGGATCGACGCCGTCTTGCGAGTAGAGGATACACAGCCAGGGACCATCCTTGCGGTCGGTCTTGATTCAAAAGTCATGTCGGCGGTTGAAGAGAGGAATGCGTGGCTGGTTTCAGTGTGGGTTTTATGGCGAGGAAAGAGATGGGGAAGATCTTTAGAGCCATTGAATGAGAAAGCGTCGCTGGATGAACATAGATGTGCTGCTGAGGCCATGACACCCTAGGAGAACCAGGAAGTCTGTGCAAATGTCCCCAAGAACGGACACTATATCCTCCGAGGTCGCTCCCCAGTTTTGGAAAGAAGCGGCTGTTTGCATTAGGACTTGTCGTGGACTGGAAATCATGGATATAGATGGTACATGAGCTTCAGAGACCACAAATTGAAAATGGTAGGCAGCACAATAGCTGTATTGGGCATTACTCCAGGTCGCCTATCGAGAATTTACGAGTCATGATATAGACTACGTTCTAAGGACTATGTCATCTAACAACTGACAAGCGGCAAGCAGAGTACCCCATCAAGTGCTTTTCTCAGAAATGGGGGCAGTCCCGAGAGGATGAGGCATTCTCCGAGGCGACCGGGGGACATGTTTCAGAGAGAGAGTGCACACCTTGGGACGAGAGCCCTGAACTACTCTTTGGTTCCTATAGATTGGTTTTTGCTTGCGAAGAGCAATCCGCCTCTGGGCAGCTGTAGTTGTTGTTCGATAGTCATAGATTCTGCAACCTGAGGCATCAAGATTTTATCAGAGTT
This sequence comes from Microcyclosporella mali, assembly GCA_002785985.1. Lineage (NCBI taxonomy): Eukaryota > Fungi > Ascomycota > Dothideomycetes > Mycosphaerellales > Mycosphaerellaceae > Microcyclosporella > Microcyclosporella mali. The sequence goes on along the minus strand of NHNU01000002.1, from coordinate 939,724 downwards.
GCGCTAGCGCGACACGATGCATTCTGTGATCTCCAGGTTCAACCTTTTTGCCAGCACTATGAGCATCAACTTCCCTCCAGATTCGGACCGAGCCCGGTATGCCTGGACGACGCTTACCAGACACGCCAATCGATGGCAGCTTATGTCGGCGGTGTCAGATTGAAGAACCCGCCATCACGATCCGGACGGAGCCACTTTGCAAGCCATGCTTTAGCAAATACGTCCAGACCAAAGTGGTCAAGCGTATGGAGAGCTTTCGAGTCCGACACTCGAATGTAGAAAAGGGACGAAGGCTGCTCCTGCCGATCAGGTTTGATGCGTGTTCGCTAGGGTTGCTGCACGTCTTGAGCCAGCATATCAATGGTCAAAAGGGAAAGACTGGCCGGCCTGAGTATGCGTTGTGCGTTCTGCAGATTAAACAGAAGGACGAAGGAGAAGAAGCCATGATGAAGATCAAGGCTCGTTATCCGGAGCATGAGTACCACTCGGTGCTCCTTTCAAGTGTGCTGCAGTCGGAAGACCTGTCGAACCTCTTTCCTGAGTCTCGTGGAGGGATTGTCGAGGGTTCACCCATGGACGACACACTGAACCAAGTCCTAACGTCGCTGAAATCGGCGACTGCGAGGCAAGACACCCTTCGCCTGCTCAAGCAGCGACTAGTGGTCCAATCAGCCAGGACGCACGACTGCGAAGCTATCATCTGGCCAGAGAGCACAACACATCTCGCTGAACGTACACTAGCCGAGACTGCGAAAGGCCGCGGATATGCTCTGCCGTGGATCGTAGCTGACGGCGAATCGCCTCACGGTGTACCATTCTACTTCCCACTCCGGGAGCTCCTGACGCGAGAAATCGAGTCGTTTGTCTCGTTTCTGGACCCGCCTCTAGATGACGGAATTCTCATACCTGAAGTCAAATCTGTGGTCAATACGAAGAATACCACTATCGATGATCTTATGATGCAGTACTTTGAGTCTGTGGAGAAAGAATATCCATCGATTGTGGCGAATGTCGTCAGAACAACAGGCAAACTCCAAGCTCCCACCCTCGGTCAGGTGGAGCAACAATGCGAGCTTTGCAATATGCCGCTCGAAGGTCATGCTCCAGCCAGAAGTCGCCTGTGCTATGGCTGTATTCGGAATATCCCGCAAACAGATACATGAAACCAGAACTTCTCGATCATCTTCATCGTCGGGAAATGCTCCGCATCTGTCATCGATTCTTGCTTGATGGTAGCAGCGTTCTGAGCACAAGCGGGACTGTGCCGTGTGAATTCCATCGTCACATATCAGCAAGCAATGAATGGACACCTGCAATGAGTCGACCCGATATTGTCAACGTTCCATGTGGATATCCGAGATTGTCTCTAAAAGAGTTCTACACACTACTTGTTCTGTATATCGCCTGACTCGCTCACCTGGACCAACAGCGTCGCCCACAAGACGAGTACAGGTGTGGTGATGGCGGTGTTCGTGGTGGAGGTTAATGCCACCAAGCCGAATGCGCCGTCGATAGCATTGACGAAAAGCGATGGCCAAGTCGAGCTGGCGTTCTCAAGGAGTAACGAATTTATAGAATCTCATAGATGAGACCCGCATTCTCGAGATAAGGCATTACGGGGATAGCAGGAGAAGTATTCTTTCGAATGGTGTCAATAGCGACATTTACGTCGGGCAGAGGAAGTTTGCTGATCTATGCGGCGCCTACTACGCATCGACCTTCTCGATCACATAGTAGATGTGGTCGATATACCATACATATAGATGAAAGGGAAGCCCTGTGCTTCGTAGTCATAAAGTGTCGTTGCCGTGCTTTGGTGGATACAGGGTTTCGAATAACCATCTGTCTCACTAGTACTTGCACTACATCATTATTGTGAAGTCTATCATTCTTTCGCATTTGCTTAATGCTCGTGATACGCGTAGAGATGTTTTGTGATGCGGGAGAGAAGCCGTATCGTTCCGGAGACTGCTCTAGGCCATGTGGCCCCACCTCTTCCTAGTCCAGGCTGTATGATGAGTCTTTATGTATTTGATTATCCCAATTGTGATCATAAATACGCATACGGGCGGTTGGCGCAATGGTAGCGCGTTGGTTTTCGGAAAGAAAACACTAAGCTTTCTACAGTGAAGCACCAAAGGTTGAGGGTTCGAGCCCCTTGCTGCTCGTACACATTTTTTTTTGTATCGATCTGGAGGCTCAATCGACCCATTGTTGACTGGGGCCATATCAGCCTGAACCATTTCACCTTTTGCACGTTCGTTCGTATGTCGACTCGCGACGACCATTAAAACCGCCTTGATTGATGCCTACGCGTCTTCGTCAATTTCGACGCGTCTTTGACATCTAAGCCTCAGATTGACCTGCCGAATCCGGCGTGCTTCGAATGGACCAAGAAACCATATACATATATGCTTCAAACCACTCAACCGCTACATCTGTGGCGAAATTACGCAAACGACGGAGTTTATCTCTCTATGACAAGCTTTTTAAAGTCGTTCGGTGGTAGAGGAATACTGGAAGCTTGGACCTTGCACATATGAAGTAGCCAGGCGATGACAACCTGTCACGGGATCAAAATCAAGGACGTTCAAATAACGCATGAGGATCATTCAGTGAAAGGCACAAGCCATACCATCGTTTCGGTAAGCGTTGGACAATACATCACGAGGAGCACGTCGCTTTGAAGCAGGAGTTGACTTCGAGCTTTACCTCGAATCTCACATGCCAGTACACGCCGCATGGCTCTCGCGCTGGGAACGACCAGAGTTCGCACCGTGCGAAGCGTCAAGTCTACCTCTATGAGACCACGTCTTCCTCTATCAGTGACCTTGATTTCCTCTCCTGCCACCCTTCTTTCCACGATCAACATGCGCCTTGAGGATTTTCCTATGCTCGACCAAACTCCTCTTCCCCTTCCTCTTGGCCTTCCCAAGCGTCATCATGAAATTCTTCTTCCTTGCCTTCTCCTTATTCGTCGTACTCTTACCCTCACTCTCTTTCTTCTCCTTCCTCCTCGCCGTCGTACTTCGATGATCGTTCTTCTCATCCGGGTCGCCCTTCGCCATGCGGATCTTCTCCTCCTTGGTGGCTTTGTGAGACAGAGAGGCGAGGCCGGCGATTTGGTCAGCTGTGACTTCGTCATCGACGTGGCGGTTTGTGATGGGGGGTTTCGAGGCAACTTTGCGGCGTTTGGTGGAGGGCATGGCGGCTGTTATGGCGGCTGTTTGACGGAGCTCTTGGAGTTTGGCAAGATCAGCAGGAGTGAGGATGCGGGTCGTGGCAAGGTTTGATATGCGTTTTTCTTCACGTTTGAGGGCCTCTTCGGGTTCGAGAGAGGCGGTTGTGCGGCCTTCGTTCTTATTCTCCTTGTCGGAATCCCTTTTCTCGCCTTGTTTTACCTTTGACTTCGACTTTTCGTCTTCCGAGTCGGAGATGTCGATATCTTCGCCTTCACTCTCGACATTGATCCAGCCAGTATCACTCTCGCTATCATCGCTCTGTGCATCCCAATTCCGCCAGGCTTCCTCATCGGCATCGCTGTCAATGCCCTGCTCTTCTCTCCACTTCTCTAAGAGCTCCAGTCCTTCTATACCATTGGTTTCAACCTCACCGAATCGCGCACCCTGAATTTCTCCCGTTCGTAGCGCAATCGCGGCATCTCGTCCCCGGTCTTTCTTTTTCAACAGCTCGGCACCGACTTCTCGGTACAGCGACAACAACCCTCGTGCGGCCATCTGCACACCCTTATCCTTGCTCTTACGATACTGGACGAGATCCTGTAACAGCGTCTCTGTCATTGCCAAGGGTTGTCGAACACATACCTCTCGAATGCCATTGAGACCTGCCGATGCGACTTCGGCTGCCGCGGCCTCCGAAACGAACTCGTTCGCAATCTTTTGTACCATAGGCTCCAAAACGTCTGGCGGTACTAGACTGTGTGTCGCTTGCGCCAAATTGGCCAAGAAGGCAGTGACAGAAGGTTGCTTCGGGTTGAGAAATTTGACGAAGTACGAGTAGAGCGGGATCAGTGTGAGCTTGTGGAGACCCACAAGTCGACTCACGAGCTGCAACACGAACAGCTTCTGCTCGAGAACCAGGCGGACTTTTGGCTGCGCAGGCTGAAGATGCTGCTGGAACAGCTTCTCAGCAAAACCTTGCGGGTCGTGCAGCAGATGTAGCGCGCTGAAGTTGAGACTCTGGTGTGCATTCTTCCTCTTCTCTTTCCGTTTGACTTTTGCAGCGGCAGCCTTGATTTCTTTATTCCGTTTCGTGCTCTTCTTGTTTATCTCAGCCTGGTGCTTCAATTTCCTCACATCCACGTCTTCTTCATCGCCGCTGTCCTCCTCCGCTGCATCTTCTCGTTCCTGATCAGCGCCCAAGAAGAACCGCGTTCCACCTGTGACAACTTTCGCATCTTGACTCAACGCTGCAATCTCCATGATGCTAACAGCTTTTGCATCCGTCCAGACCTGCCTCTTCCATAGTTCTCTTGTGAGCTTCACAGCCCACAGGCCCTTCGGCGATGCAGGGTCCGACGCAATCAAATCATAGCATATAGTCTGAATGTTGCGATTGAGTTTGTGGTTTTTCGTCTTGCTGTTCGAAGTGCGCAGATCCGAGACGATCTTCTGAAAGAGCAGTGCCCTCAACGCTTTCGACGGTGTTGCAATGAGCAGTGGCCATAGAGTATTGAGCAGTGTATTTGAGTCTATGATGTCCTTTTTCCGCAGCAGCACCAGACCTCCCACGATCTTGTCCCGCAATTCGACGTCGAGCGAGGCATGGTGCGTGATGAGGAGGTTAATGAGGTTCTTTGGAAAGTCGGCGGTGAGGGTTGGATAGCAATCGGCAACGTGGGATATGAAATCGATCAAGTCTCGGAGGCGGATTATGCCTGTGTCGTCGGTGGTTGTGGGCGACTGGAGGAAGAGCTCCAGCATCGAGGCATATTGCGAGTACTGGCCGATGAAGTCTTCGCGGTAGGACAAGGGATCGCTTTTGATCTTGTGCTGGAGATTTGGCAAGTCGGCATCCACCTTCTCCAGCGCTCCAATCTTACGCTTCATCTGAAAGAGTGTGAGGGCGTTGCTTGACGTTGTAATATGAGGGAGAAGTTGCGATTCGTTCTTGCCAAATTCTCCAAATCTCTAAATCTTATCTGCACGCTAGTACTAGCCTCGGGTCGGACCCTGAACGCGGCTGCCTCTGGCCTTCCTCCGCTCAAGAGCCGAAAGACACATCCCCAAGTCCATATCAGCTTGAATGATACATGTAGATTGTCTACATAGTACATCACCCAGCCAGGAACACCTGCAGCGAGTCACAGAGAGCACAACGAATCTGCCGCGTCGTATATCACACTGTACACCACTACTCTCTCTCTCTCAACATGGCACATGCCAGCATCGGCATTCCGGGCTTCACTCGAGTCGCCAATAATGTGTCTCTGTATCGACCACAAGACAACACTTCGCAACACCTCGCTTCTGCACCCAGCTTGATTGTGCTATGTAGCTGGATGGGGGCGGCTCCAAAGCACATCGCTAAATACACCGTCGGCTATCAGAAGCTCTATCCGGATTCTGCCGTTCTTTTGGTCGAGTCCTCTATGGCTGATACTTGGGCGAGCGATGCTAAACAACGCGAACGTCTCGAAGTCGCCGCTAACATCATCGTTGCTTCCAAAAACGACTTTCAGGACGAAAGCGTCATTCAGTTGCATGCCATGTCCAACGGTGGCGGAATCGCCGCGACCCGCGTCGCTGCTATCATCGGAAACAACAAAATATTCGACAAGGTCATTCTTGACTGTCTTCCTGGTAGACCCAATGTCAACGAGGGTGTCCGCGCTATCTCCGTTGGCTTGCCAAAGAATGCTGTCGTGCGTTTTCTTGGTGCCGTGCTCATTCGATTGTACATGTACTTGGGACTGTATATCATCAAGCTGCTCAATAAGGAAGACATGTTGACGAGGCTTCGGAGGTTGCTGAACGATCCAACAGTCTTCGACGAAGGCACATATCGGTTATACATGTATTCGAGGAATGATCAACTGGTCGGCTATAACGATATCCACGATCATGCTTTGCAGGCGCAAGAATTGGGGTTCCAGAATGTCAAGCAGGTCATGTTCAAGCAGGCCCCACATTGTGCTTTGATGATGGAGGATGCAACAGCCTATTGGAATGCGGTGAAAGAGCTTCCACCGAAGGCCGGATGCCTTGACTAGATCAAGTCGAAATGCCCGATGCCCTGATAGAACTGTGGATATTTTTGTTCTGCGGCGACCACCACCTCAACAGCGTACATTCGCCCACTCCTGCAAGGGCGTGTTGCACGAAGCTCACGATCTATTGAGCAGCACCTCTACCATAACTGCAAGAAAGTGAGAAGTCTTCGCCAGCTCGGCATCCCATAGTAAGTGTCCAGCATCTTGATCTCCTCGCTAGTCAACGGCCTTCTTCCGCTGGCAAGATCAGCAAACCTCGGATCCCTCAGCTTCGTTCTGAAAATGATCTTGTATCCGAGACCGCATCCGACAATCATAACCAGGCCAATCATGTACTGGAAGAACGAGTATGCTGTAGGTGCGTCCGACCCGATGGGATACAAAGCCAAATAGAACGAACAGCCTGAATAGAAGGTACAGCAGGCAAGCAGCCAGATTGGCGGGACAGGCCACCATTTGCACTGCCAAGCGTATGTCTGCTGAAACAATGGATCGTCTTGAGCTTTCAGTGCGGCCCGAAATCGAAAGCTTGTGATCCCGATGACAATCCAGACGCCGAAGTAGCCAGTAGTCGCAATCTGAGCCAGCCAGTTGAAGACCTCGATCCCGCCTGCACTAAGATTGCAGTATGTCAATGCGGCAGCGCTTAGGTATGTTATAAGCAATGCTGCTCTGGGTCTTCCTCTCCGGTCGATTTTGGCCACCCAAGCTGGTATCAAACGTTGGTGGCTCATCGAGCGTAGAATCCTGCTGGCGACGAAGACAGACTCCGCTCCGATTGCTGCCACGGCGAACATGATAACCACGTTCAACAGCTGCGGCAAACCTTTGATGCCAGCCTCGTCCAGTGCGATGACAAACGGCGACGCAGCAACTCCTGATCCGCCGAGCAACCTCTCATCCGTAGCAGGAACCAGTAACCCGATGAATACCACCGAGATGAGATACAACGCCGTCACTCTGACTGGAATCAATACCACCGCATGTGCAATCGAAAATCTGGGAGTCTCCGCTTCGCCCGCCAAAAAGCCTGTGAAGGTATTATCCCCGATCGCCAAGATCGCCAATAAGACCGAGTTACTGTACCCCTTGAACCCATTTCTGAATGCCAGTCCATCCTGCCACGTCTCGCCGTGATGCACATAACCTTCGCTACCTGCGCCCAGTACCATTGCTAGCCCAGCAACAATAAAGACCAGCAGGGCCAGAATCTTCATGATACTAGTCCCATACTCAAACCAGGCGAACACTCTTCCAGGCATGACAAAAATCACCAGCATCACCAACAGGAAAACTGTATACCACACGGCAGGATTTACCCGATCTTCAGCCCAGTAGTTCACCAGAACGCTGAAGAAGGTTGCCTCGCTCGCAACAATAGCCGTCCAGCCTAGCCACATCGAAAAGCCTCCTGCGAAAGCTAGCGCGGGATCGACGAAGCGGTCGGCGTAGTCGATGTAATTCCCTCCATTGAAGGTGAGTGAACGTCTCAAAATGTATGATTGTCTTTTTCTGGGCCGCAACTCGCTTACCAGAGACCGGGAACGCTATCGTCATTTCAGAAACAGTCTGTAGGACGGCGAAGACGCAGGTGCAGACCGTAGCGAAGGCCAGGAGCATACCGGCGGGTCCCCCGTTGCGAAGCACATTTCCGGTATTGATGAAGAGACCCGCACCGATTTGACCGCCTAGAGAAATGATCTGTAACGACGCGTTAAGAACTTGGTCGAGAACAGACAGAGGAGCGGGGTTACGTGGATATGCCGGGCTGTGAATGTGCGGTGGTAAGAACCATGTTTACTTTCGAGGTCGAAGATCTCGCCCGTTTCTGGGAGTACCGGGATGACTGTCGGACTGTTTGTCTCTTTCTTCGTGGTCGCCATGCTTGCAATTGCGAGTAAAGTACCAGTCGTCAGCGAAAGATTATATTCAAGCCGCGGACCCTTGCCGATATGCCCCAGTGATATCAGGCAAGTACGCCTCATAAGCTATCAGAAGATTGATCAAAGCTGATAGGCCACCGCCAAGACCACGGGCAAGATTCACTCACGCCGGCCAATATGACGCCTCGATATGATCGCCTTGGTAATGTTGTCATGATTTTCTAGTATATGCTGAGATAGCATTACATATGTTCATCAGCGCGCAGCGAACTTGCTCCGCGCTCTCAGTTCCGCCCCTTTCCAGTATAGTACATACATACCTACAATACCCCCGACGCTGATTGCCGCGAGGATGCTGCAACCCCACAGAACTCCGAGATTGGAGTAGAAGGGAACTCCAAAGTGCACCGCACCAGCTGCCAGAACGCTTCGACAAGCATCATTTCCGGCGAACAGACTCGCCGCGTACTGTGGGTAGCTTTTGAGCATGTACATGCTCAAGCATTGCAGAATGATGTACACTGCCCCAGAGTAAATCGCAATCCCAGTCATGCCTACGGTCCAGTGGATCTTGCCATCGCTAGCGAATGCAAAAATGCAAATCCCGACAGGGATTAGAAAGACTGCGACCAAAGCTGGTTTGAGTCGCTCTTCTTGCTGTACTGGTCCTTTCCTGACGCGCGGGTTGGCGACATAGTACACGTAGGCGAAGTAAGCTGCAGCGCCGGCGGCGCAGCCCAGCATGATACAAGTGCAGGCTTGGGCAACTTGGGCGAGGGAGAAGCCATACTTGACAATGTAGGTGATCGGCAGGGCGTCGAAGAAGGTGTAGTATGTGGCGTAGCAGAAGGATGTGTAGAGGTTGACGAAAGTCACAGAGGGGTCGAGGAGCGAGATCTCGATTGGTTTGATGAGAGAGTCTTTGAGAGTCTCCCAGACGCTGTCATGGATGGCAATTTGTGGTTGATTGAGGGCACTTTCAGTATCCCCGATGCGAGAGTAGTTGCCACGGCTTTTGTACAGGATCTTGGGGAGAGAGGTCTCGGGCAGGAAGCAGAGTAAGATGGCGGCAGGTATAGAGGCGTAAGCGATGAACCACATGGGGAATTGCCAGCCATTTGCTTCTGTCGCTGAAGCTGCCAAAGCTGGTCCGAGAGCTGGTCCCGCGTATGCAAAGGCAATCCAGACTCCAAGAGCATAAGGCAGTTCCTGATCGTCGAATATGTCGTGCATGGAAGCTCCGCCGTTTGCAAGACAAGGAGACCCCAAGTAGCCTTGAAGGAAGCGGAGAACAAGAAACCAGAAGAAGCTTTTCAGTGCAGTGAGAGCGGTACCGAAGGACACGAGCACGAACGCAACGATGGTAAAAATGTAGACTGGATTCCGTCCTATCCAGCGAACTTCGGAGAGTGGTGCCCAGAGGAGAGGACCAAGACCGTAGCTGAGGACGTACATGGACAGACCCATCAACGCAGTTTCCTGAGAAATTCCATACTGGCCCATGGCACCGGGGACTGATTGCATGAAGATAGACGAGCCTGAGTAGAATGCGGACCTGTTGAGGATTAGCTCGGTTCGCTCATTCATTAGATTCCCGTGGTACCTGGGCTAGTCTTACGTGTAGAATGCAATAGCTATCGCAACGAACATCTTCTTCCGTCTTGGCCATTTCTGCGGATCTAATGGACTGTCGGCCGTATCGAAAGGCAGTATGCTGCGTCGTGACTCTGGCCCAATACCATCGTCAAGGAAAGAAGCCAGGGACGCGCCGTCCGAGCCATGTTCGTCAGACTCTTTTCTGTCATGCTGAAACGACGAGTCGAGGTCGTCGTGTTCGTGGGACATGCGGTGGCGAAGAGGCTCTTCCATAGCTGAAGTGCTCGTATCCAACAGTGTATAGCAATAGCAAGTGCAATGAAGTCGTGATTTTCACCTCTCAGGGGGCCAGGCACAGTACGGAAGTGAGACGTGGCATGGCATACTGAGAAGTCGGTAGGCTATCGAGTCAACCAGCCTCGGCCATCCTTCCGGTCAACGCCACACTGCTGCTGCAAACTCAAAGTGAAGGATCGAAGAAACACCACACCGACAATCCCCTACCTTCTTCGTCCGCTATGACTGCGGATGAATGTTCGATAGCAGAAGGCGACTCCGACATGCGAGGGCACGATTCTGAACATAGACCAACGCCGGTGAACGAAACGTTGACGGTGGTCTTCGGTCGCGGTCCACGTGTCGAGAGGTCCACTTGCCAGACTAATGCGGGCCGCTGCCGAGATGAACAAGCAGCCCTGGCACCGCCTGGAGTGATTAAACCTCATGCATTCGAAAACCTCCTGCATTCGGAAACCTCCTGCATTCGAAGTCTTCCATCCTCCGACAACACGTCCATGAAGACCATTCGCCAAGGAGTCCCTGGCGTCAGAGAAGACTCTTCGTTCCTCTTCCTGTTGTTTACTCCCCGAAGTCTCGACATTGCCGCTAATATGTGCTTTCGAGGACACCGTGATCATGGTAGACTGCAGGCCTAGCACTACTGTCTGCAGAGCAAGGCAACGAGTGCTGCAGGTAGTCAGAACAACATTCGAAGGAATGCTTCGGGCTTCGTCAAGGTCGGAGCGGGCAACGTATCTCAAATCGCGTACCACACTCGGCTGAGCATGCACAGGCAGCGTACAGAGTGGGACACGGTACGGATGGAATTGTGGGAAAATTGATGACCTTGGGTTCGAAGTGCCCGAGCCCACCTATTCAAGATCTGCTTTGCAAGCGATGACGATGGCGTTGGACTTTGGACTTACGGAGTATCAGTTCCCGCGTGGGGTCAGCTCGTCAGTACGGCAGATGAAGTTCTGCTTCGATATGTAAGCTGATGGACTCGACCTGGGAGCATCAGGTCACTCTTCTCTGACGTTGTCTTTCCCGCATTGAAGCTGCAGTCAATGCCCATGCATTCCATGTGCACAGTAAACTACGGCTGGGAAACAAGAAGCTGATACCGTATCGCTCTCCGAGGACTGCAATGCCGCCTGCATAGAAACATGATGCCTCAAAATCAGATGGGCTTCGCGCCCATCGTTGGCATTATCTCCCTAGCACTCGCCATCTTTGCAATTCTAATCAAGCCATCACAAGACTTTCTCTCACAAAAAGTAGCCGAACTCAGACCCAACTGGCACTTCTCTTCCTCCAGTACCACTCCTATCGTCCACGACAAAAGAAAAGTCGCGACATCATATACCTAGGAAGTTCTCATGCAGGGGTTGAACATTTCTAGAACATCTTCTATGCTGAAGATACTTCGGGAAAAAATCGCTTTGCGCCTCTTGTCAGATTCACTCCGACGACTGGATGCACTATTGATGCTACCAAGGCTGGAGCTTGGTGTCCACAACGAACGGGGGGTGTCCTACCATTTACGTGTAGGGTCACAAATATCAGCGAGAACTGTCTGAGCTTGCGAGTCGCGAGGACCCAAAGTATCAACTCCGGTGCGAAGCTGCCAGTCGTTGTCTGGTTGGATGGAGGTGCGTATGTGTCTACGTAAGCATGACTGACATAATCATGATACTAATGGTTCGAAAGGCGGTCACGCTCTTGGGAGCGGATATGACATCTTATACGAGCCTGACGGCCTTGTCGAACAGGCACACGCAGATGGAAAGCCAGTCATTTGGGTGCAATCAACTACCGTCTGGGCTGTGAGTGAGGTGTGACCCACGAGGTCCTTTCGAGGTTATTTTGCGGATAGACTAAAGTCTTCGGATATGCCACCAGCAAAGCTCTGATCGACGCGAAACACACTAAACGCTGGACTGCGAGATCAGCGAGCAGCCTTAGAATATGAGTGTCTGCTCGTTATTGTCGATGTCGCTGAGCAGGGATACTGACATCTTTGCTAGGCATTCGTGAGAACGTTGCAGCATTTGGGGGTGATCCTGACCAAGGTAAATACAATCGCCAAAAGAATAGACCTCAGTATTGATCATGTCAACAGTGACTGCGAACGGACAAAGCGTCGATGCCAGCGACGTCAGCTTACAAATGACTGCCTTTAGTGGCAAGAAGGGAAATGTAAGTGCCGCATCGAAGTCCATGCAGACAAGCCACTAATCTTGACATCAAGCATGATGTCTGGCGGCCCAGGGTCAAACTTCAACACGAAATCCTCTCTAGTTGCCAACAATACCGCCTCGGGAGCGGACCTGGCCGATTGTGTCAAGAGCGGCGACTCTCAATCTGCAGTCACTGTGGCCTGTCTCAGAGAAGCGCCAATGGAGACACTGACAGATCTGGCTGTTGCTGCGATGAGAGTGGCGCGGCCACCTCTTGGAGAAGAAGACTTCTATCCCTTCGACGACGACTTTATCGCCGATCGTCCGTCAGAATTGGTACGCGCTGGCAGCATTGCCAAGGGCGTCTTAGTAATTGCTTCCTGGGTGACCAATGATGGAGCATGGTACGCATCGCCAACAACCTCGACCGATGACGAAGTACTTGCCAGCTTCGGCCTCTGGCTCACAGGCCTTTCCGACTCAACGAAAGCCAGACTGCTCGAGCTTTACCCCGTCTCAGACTTTGCCGATATGGTCCGTCCTGATATTGATGGACCTAAATCACTTCAGTACTGTCGAGCCGCGCAATTAAACAAGGACTCCTGGTTCACCTGCCCAGTTCTCGACTTCGCTTGGCCATTTGCCAAATAAGGCGACGTCGATGCTTCGAATGTGCGGCTTTACGAGCACAATGCGACGAGATTCTCGCCTTTGTACAAAATGATGGGCATTCCGATGTGGCGGGTCGCGCATTTGAGCGATATTCCTTATGTGTTCAATAATCGGGTAATTGGAGACACACCAAACAAGCCGCTTGGGCTGGGTATGAATGTTAGTCGGAGTATCATTGGACATGTATTTCCTAGCAGCTCTGGAGTCGAGGCATGGCCTGCTGCGTTTGAGAAGCTGTCCAAGGCAGAGCTTGCAACGGACTTCCCGAGCACTTTGAGCTTGAAGTTATCTGGCGGACCACATGGTTCTGTACCTATCACAATCTCGAGGGATTGGAATCAAGCGCTCTTAGAGGCCGAGCAGGCGTTGCAATGGGAGAGACGGTTCGAGAGGTGTGGATTTATCGATAGCGCCAAGGTAAGGGAAAGAAACTGGCTTTTGAAGGTGGCGACCACGAGAAGCCCATCTAGATTCTGGAGAACAGATGAGTCAACACAGCATGTACTACAAACTCGCATAGAATGTCTAGAGTATAATTTATACAGAAATGACGCTAGTCTGAGGTCGCTTTCCCATAGGGCAAGCCCACGGGCATCCATGACATGTGAAGGTCGCAGACTTCAAGACACCAACCTTTTTATACCACACACATCACCAGACCAGCCGTCAAGATGCCACCAACCCTGTCCGTCGCACACCTGAAACACTTCCTCGCAGGCACCATGTCCAAGACCGACACCTCTCTCGTCCGGCTCCTCCACCTCCTTCAGACTCCTGATGGCGCCGAACCTCTCCTCTGCACGCTGCAATACACTTTCACATTCCTCCACGCCCAACTAGTCCGCATCCTGACCTCACGCTACGAACGTCTCGCCGTCTCCATCGCCAACAAGGCAAGCCAAACGATGCTGCCGGGCGAAGCCCTCGTCGCGACGATCGAGGCTCCGCATCTGAACATAGTGGAATGGTGCAAGAGCATAGACGCGGCGAGGAGCACGGTGGAAGACGTGCGAATGTTTGGACGGTTGGTAGGACTGGTGAATATATACGCTCGCACGAGAGAGTTGCGCACGATACGCGACCCGTCTGTCAAGATTCTCGAATGCGGCAAGATTGTGACGTGTAGTGGGTTTCAGGTGCTTGAGAATCTGGCTTTTCTAGTACGGCGCGGCGTGCTGAGGGGAGAGAAGTGGGAGGCGAGAAGCGAGAAGTTTTTGCGGTGGAGTTGGAGGTTCTGGATGGGGAACATGGCGCTTGAGATGCTGAGATTGTGGAGAGTGAGGCAGATGCGTTTTGACGAGGATCTGGGTGCGCAGAGCAAAGATTTGAAAGAGAGGTGGTGGAGGGATGTATACTCAACTTTGGGCTGGACTCCAGCGACAGTGGTGGCGAGCGGGTGGTATGCCGATGAAGAGATGGGTTCATGGAGTGGACTGGGAGGGATGTTGACAGGCGGCATTGCACTGAGGGAACAATGGAAGACCGTGGCATAAAACTTCTCTGATACGATGTCCATGCGATGTTTGTAATGTTTACATGATACCCTAACCATCGCGTATGTATTTTGTGCTCATCACATTTCGTTAACGCTCATCGTCAAGTCATTTATGTTTTTCATATCGCCTTTGGGTTGCCTACAGCATCATGGCTGGCTCTAAACCATCACGCGTTTCCACGTCAGGTACTATTTCGCCTTCGAACTCCTCCATCTCTTCCCGAAGTCTTTTGCCTTGTGAATGATGCTAGACTTGCGTCTTAGCTTGTCACCTCCTGCCTCAGGCTCGGCTACCGTGTCACGTCCAGTGTTCTTCCCCTGTACAGTAGGAGGTCTTGCGGGCACACTGGCAGCTTCATGGTGTTTCAACCCATCAGTCGTATTTTTCGTTGGGCTTGTATGTGGCAAATCGTGTTCTGGATCCTCTGGCACAGAAAACGAAAGTCTCCTTTCGCGCTCTTCCATAGCCGGAAGACCAAGTGGTACACCCCCAGCCATGATGGGCTTGCCCTGGCTATGTACAATATGGACGGCCGCGGATGCTCGTCGGGATGAGCCGGCGATTGAAGCTCCCGTGCCGGCTGTTGAGTAGGTCTGACGGGTGCCAATAGTGTACTGCGTCGAGACGGACTCTCTTCGTGTGTCCATAGAGCTGCTCTCAGTTTTGTGTGATGGAAAGTCTTGTCTGCCCTCGAATTGCTCGACCTGCTCGGGCGACATTCTCGCTTTGCCTTTGCCTTTGTCTGTGATGAAGCCGCTGGCTTGGCCTGGCGTGATATCGTCTCGGTGCATATTGCCTGACGATGCGGTTGTTGGGTCTACAACGATGGTGTCCTGGCCAGGTGGAACGTTTTCACCGAGGTGGTTTGGTGGCAGAGACGATGGCGTTTCTCGCTTTACTGTGTTCACAGACCCTGAACGTGTTGAGTCTTGTGCTGTAGGGGTAGACTTTGGCTCAGGAGTAGCTTCTGCTATACCTTGGGAGGAGCTGCTACTCTTTGCAGCAAATGGATTTGCGTTCGTGAACCACCTCGAGCTCCCTATTGTTGGCTGCTTCTCTAATTTGGGTGCTCCAGATTCTACGGGCAGCGCAGTATCCTTCGACCTCGTCGCTTGTTCAGGTTTCGTTTTTGACTCCGTAAACCACTCGGAGCTTCCTATCGTTGGCTTCTTTTCTAATCTCGGCGTCGCCCTATCAATAGGCGTCTCAACGCTTGTTGACTCAATCGGCTTCTCAACTTCCGCCGAATTCAGTGCAGAGTTCCTCTCGTCTTCTATACACGTAGCAGTCAGCCTGTCAACCTTGGAGCATGAGTCAAAATAGAAAGAAGGCCCCAATTTGGGAGACTTTAGCGAGAGAGCAGTCGTATGATTCTCTCTTCCATACAAGCAAAGTCGCCAGCCTCAAACTACCCTCATCTCGTATCGCACGGCACCGAGACTAACCTGTGCGTTGTGGTGCCTTCCCTGCGAGATCCGCCTTATCTGTTGCATCGTCAGCTAAAGCTGCTTGAATGGTCTCTATTGTTCTCGCCGCTGAGCCTGTAGCTAGAGAGGCATCACGTACCATCTGAGTTGCCAGCATCAAAAGGCTTCTCAGCAGTACCGGCTCCTTGCACTCCAGAAACAGGCTCCTGTCCAGTCTTGCCACTCACGCTTGTATCGACTATCACATAATTTGTTAACTCAAGCTCTGCAACCTGGTAGTCAGGTTAGGGAACGTCTCACCTTCATTCCCAGCATCAAATGGCTCTCCACCGACTCCCGTTCCCTGAACACCAGAGACAGGTTCTTGTCCAGACTGTTCTCCTTTCTTACTCTCACCAGCGCCGATGAGGTTCTTAATGGTCTCCATTTCTGCTGGTCACGAGAGTGACAGATTCCGGTGTGATAGGTGGAGTAGCTTCTGACGAGTGTATGTGTAAGACGGCAGTGGTATCAGTCAGAGTGTAGCTGCAGCCTCTGAAGCTTATGATTGAGAGGCTCAATGTTCACGTGGGACTCGAAGGAGCTGAAGTTTGGGGCGGTGATCGCGGGTGAGGTAAGTAACCGCCTCTGACGCCATGGATGCTCTTGAACATGTACATCTGTCCCCGCTATCTTGAGGAGCTGCTTTGGTTTTAGTTCGACAGTCATCAATGGCATCTCAGATCTGGGATGTGGCAAGCATTACATATGCTCTGTGATGGAGAGAGTTGAATTCTGCTCGTTGCTCGAGCCTCCACATGCAATATCGACGACGTCGAACTTTTACATACTAGGACAACGCTGAACTCTTCTTTCTAGTGATGATTAATTCAACGCTTTTAAAGACTAAACAGCAGGGGGTATCATGCTTTGCCCAATTAACGCCATTGCAATTTCATGCTTTCAACAAATTCCTTCAAGGATGTACAAAGATGTCCGTTCGCTTGCTCTGGTTCTTGGAGAACTGTGACTTCTTCATGAATGAGATGGGAATGATATCATGCTTCTTCTTGCGTGATATAGGCTTGCGACACACTGGGCATGTGCCTGTACCTCTGTCGCCATTCCGCTCGCCGGCCATGAGAGCTCGCACGAGGCACTCGTGGCAATAGAAGTGACCTGCATGTATGTCAGTGTATGATGAGCACTTGGAAACTCGATAGAGACAAACCACAAGCAGTCGTAGTCGCGTTGGTGTAGTTCTCCATGCAGATTATGCACTGTCTCTTGCCGATCCTTTGTGGACTTTGCTCTTCGTCTCCCTGCTGCGCCTGGATGGCTGCTTTCTGTTGTTGCTGCAGGAGCTCTTCATCGGCAGAGGGCGCCTCGTTTGTGAGATCTAGCTCCTCAATATCTGCATCCTGCTGTCTGCGTGTTGGTCTCTTGGGCGCTCGACCTTCGCCACCGTCTGTGGATCTCCTCCGCTTTGTGCCGTGGGACTGTTCGGTATCTGCTGGGGAAGTGGCGGAGGTGAGGTCAACTATGCTCGCGCGACGAGCTGCAGCATTGTTGCGACGGGGACGAATGTTGCTAGGCATATTGTCTTCGTCTCCGTCCTCGTCGGTGGTGTCTTCAAGTGTCACAAAATCGGCGGAAGTTGGGTCTGAGAGTGAGGGCGAGGCGCGGCGTGGTGGGTGAAGAAAGTCTGCCTCCCGTTCTTCGTCGTCGGTGATTGTGTCCCACACCGGGTAGAGGTGGTTTGGTATTTGCTGCTGCGGTGGCGCAGGTCGAAGGAGTGGTGACGGAGACGGAGCTGGAGGTACACGTGGTGCAGGATCGATGTTGTTATGGGGTGGGTTGTTGGCGGCGTTGGGCAGGAGGTCAAAGTAGTCGTCTTGCCGGAGTTGTCTGAGTTTGCTGTGAGCAGCCACTCACTCCAATTGTGTATTCACCTCAACACAATGCTTAGTACTGACCCCCAGCCGCCGTCGTTCAAGCCATCGAAATCCCACACGTCGTCCCCAGCGTCCCACCACGCTGGCGGCGGTTGGACCTCATGCCCGCCGACTACCTCTCGCGCTCGCTCTGCGATACCGTCGACCTCCCATGCCGGAGTCCCTAGGTGCTGTCCCCAAGACATGTGCTCGAAAGCAAACAGGAGTGTCTACGAAGAATAGTATGGCAGGCGAGGGATAGCAAAGAGGAGGACGTAGGAGAGACTTCGCGGATTCAGCAGCCGAGTTCTGGGGCGAGACGCGGCGCCCACTCAGCACTGTACTCTATCCTCTGTGTAAGCTCCTGCATATCATCACTAGTGCTAATGACGCCCACGAACTTGACTCGCGCCGCTCTCTGTTCTTCTCTATCGCCGCATATCACACCACACCCTCGCCACTTCCATCATGTTCAGGTAGCCACGCGTGCGGCTCATCGTCATGCGATCACGATGTCGCCAACATCTGAGCAACGCGCTCGAGCGAACGCAGCAAACATCGCTCCTTCGCCTACGACCGCGGCCCCTGAGGAGGTCGTGTGCGCAAAGATGTCTCGCGACAACAGCAGTTGCTGATGCTGGATCGGACCCGCATTCGCGATCACTGTTGAGACCGTCCCAAGCCAGACACAACGAAATCGGCGTTCAACAAGTCAGCGCACACGTTTATCCACAACTCTTTCCTTCTCGCACAACTTCGAGGCCAGACGCGGAACTGGTTGCACTTTCGCGCGATCATTTGGAACGGCATGAGCTGTTGGGAAAGACGAGTGACAATGCAGCGCCCATTGGCTTTGATCTGCCAGATTTGCAGGGTGCCTCTTTGGACGAGCATTTCTATCGACTCGGAATGGACAGTGCAGAGCCGTACTTGACATTATCGAAGAAATACGCCCGAGCCTCGCCTCCTCCGAAACCGCGACGATGGATCAAGAGAAGTGGTTGGACAAAGTACTACGAAGACGGCAGCTCAGAGGCTGTGTCTGCGCCAGATGCCGATGTCCTGACTTTCGACACGGAAGTCATGTGGCATGAGACCAACTTTCCTGCAATGGCTTGCGCCGTCTCAGCTACACACTGGTATGCTTGGATATCACCTTGGCTGCTTGGGGAGAGCGAGAACGACCGACACCTGATCCCTCTGGGAGATTCGCAAAAGCCTCGAATTATACTCGGACACAATATTTCGTATGATAGGGCGCGCATTGCAGAGGAGTACAGTCTGGAGCAGAGCAAGAACTTCTATATGGACACCATGAGTCTTCATGTCGCAGTCAATGGCATGTGCAGCAGACAGCGACCTACGTGGAACAAACACAGGAAGGACCGCGATCTACAGGACAGAATCGCTGCTGCGGATGAAAATATCGATCTAGCCACACTGTTGGATTCCAAAGATAGCTTCGCTGAAGAAGAAGAGCTCTGGGTTGGTCGATCGTCGGTCAACAGCCTGCGTGAGGTTGCAAAGTTCCACTGTGGTGTGACTATAGACAAGGCGAGGAGAGAGTGGTTTGGAGAGCTAGACCGTGGGGGTATCGTGGAAAGACTGGACGAATTGCTGGACTACTGTGCTGCAGACGTCGAGATCACGCACAAAGTGTACAAGAAAGTCTTCCCAACTTTTGTCGAAACCTGTCCACACCCTGTCTCTTTCGCTGCCCTCAGACATATGGCCACAGAGATACTGCCAATAGACAAAAGCTGGGAAGCGTACATCGCCAATGCGGAAGCGACGTACCAGAGGTTGTCTCTGGGCGTGACCGAACGACTGGTCGACCTAGCAGAGAAAGCACTGGAGCATCGTGAAGAGCCAAATGTGTACGAGAATGATCCTTGGTTGTGCCAACTGGACTGGAGTGGCCAGGAAGTAAGAATGGTCAAGGGTAAAAAGAAGGGAGATCCGCCCAAGCCTGCGGCCCGGCAAAAGAAACCAGGAATGCCTAAATGGTATAAGGATCTTTTCGCTGCAAATGACTCGGACATCGCTCTGACTGTGCGGACTCGCACCGCACCAATCTTGCTGAGAATGGCTTGGAATAACAATCCACTGGTTTGGTCCGACAAGTATGGCTGGACCTTTAGAGTCTTGCACCAGGAAGCGCAGACGTATGTTGATCAAGCGATGACAAAATGCGACATGCGCGAAGAGGAGAATCTCTCGCTGCGAGACGATTGGCGTCATACATATTTCAAATTACCTCACAAGGACGGTCCGCAGGCGAGGTGCACTTCACCACTCGCGAAAGGATACCAGAAGTTCTTCGAAAATGGCCTGCTTTCGTCGGAATTCGCATATGCGAAAGAGGCCTTGGACATGAATGCATCTTGCTCGTACTGGATCAGCGCCCGCGACCGCATCACGTCACAGATGGCCGTATATGAAAACGAGCTCGCTGGTCAGGCATCAAAGAATACCGAGCTTGGCTACATCCTGCCGCAGGTCGTTCCCATGGGTACCATCACACGACGTGCTGTCGAAAATACCTGGCTCACGGCGTCGAATGCCAAGAAGAATCGTGTGGGTTCAGAATTGAAGAGTATCGTCAAGGCGCCGCCTGGATACTGCTTCGTTGGGGCCGACGTTGACAGCCAGGAGCTCTGGATCGCATCGCTTGTGGGAGACGCCAGCTTCAAGCTGCACGGTGGAAATGCTATAGGCTTCATGACGCTTGAAGGAACGAAAGCCGGCGGCACTGACCTGCACTCACGTACCGCTAAGATCTTGGGCATCTCAAGAAACGACGCCAAAGTCTTTAACTACGGGAGAATCTACGGTGCAGGTCTGAAGTTCGCGCAGTCACTTCTCCGCCAGTTTAATCCAATGTTGAAGGAAGAAGAGGCTAAAGGGATCGCCACCAAGCTATATCAAGATACCAAAGGCAAGAACACCACCAAGAAGGTTCTCCGCGATCGCAAGTTTTGGCACGGCGGCACGGAAAGTTTGGTGTTTAACAAGCTTGAGGACTTTGCAGAGCAAGAGCGACCACGAACACCTGTCCTTGGAGCTGGCATCACCGAAGCACTAATGCGGCGCTTCATCAGCAAGGGCGGATTCATGACAAGTCGGATCAACTGGGCCATCCAGTCTTCTGGTGTGGACTACCTGCATTTGCTCATCGTCAGCATGGAATACTTGTGCAGGCGGTACAATATCAGCGCTCGTTTGGCTTTGACAGTACACGACGAAATTCGCTATCTGGCCAAAGAAGAGCACAAGTACCGGACTGCCATGGCTCTTCAGGTGGCCAATGTCTGGACAAGAGCTATGTTCAGCCAGCAGATGGGCATTGATGATCTCCCTCAATCGTGTGCTTACTTCAGCGCTGTTGATATTGACCACGTCCTCCGAAAAGAGGTCGACATGGACTGCGTCACGCCGTCGCATCCTAACCCCATCCCTGCTGGAGAGTCGCTTGACATCACTCGGCTGCTCGAAAAGGGTGATGAAGCTTTCCTCAATCCTGCCGAAGTCCCTACTGACGCTCCTCAAACCGACCGATTTTCTTACGAGCATCGGAAACCCGTTATGGAAGACATCAGAACCCCTCACGCTTTGCTATATTTGAAAGCTCAAATTGCTTCGGACACCAAAGAAGTCAACAAGATCTTGAGCGATCTCAAGCCCAAACCCTTGAACCCCTTTCCCAACGAGATGAGAGGCGACGACGACGCCGGCATGTTGCCCAAACCTGCGAGAGGAAGACCCCGCAAAGCGAAGACTGTGGTCGAAGCAAGTGCTTTCGAGGAGCACGGTAATCAACCAAAATGTGTAGACGATGATGATTGGAGTAAGTTCAGGGAGATGTATACTAATTGGAAGATCCACGATCGTCCGGGAAGCCAGCCTCGGGGCAATACCGCTGTTGATGTTGGACTGATCAGGAAGCTACCGACGGCTGTCAGGACTGCTTAGATGGCTGGAAGGTGAATGGGAGATTGTCCTCGCGGATAACAATTGTACAAAGAAATAGGACACTGAGATTTATGGGCTGTACGGACTGTTGTATATATGCTGTTGAATTCTTATGGTGGACGTCCCGTTGTATACCGCACAAACTTCGGGTTTTGATTATATCTCACTTGCGATACAACGAAGCGAGGGGCTGCCCTGCAAAGCAGTAATTGTGTACTACAATTTGGAGATCTTGTGCTCTATCGTGCTTGCCGCGTATAAGATCGCGTTCTCGAGAAAGCATTTATACCTGGCCGACGACACCTTTTAGAACGCTAGCAAGAAAAGCGTGTGCCATTCGGCTAAGCGCGCACACAATTCGTGTTTTGGAGCCTGCTACACTAATCGCTTATGTATCACGGCTACTACTATTCTTCTTACACTTTTAAGGCTGTAAAATTCGCGTATTCAAGGCGTTGTTAAATTCTATACTATATACACGTTGCTGACGCGCCTCCGACGCCCTCGTAGCATGTAGATAGTAAAGGCGAATATATCGAAACAATACTACATTATACAGGGTAAAGGTACCTATGTCTCTCATGTTACCATCAGCTAGTATACATGTACATGTAGCTGACACGATAGTTATGCCGAGTTGTACGCGGCACAACCGTAGCGTGTTACCCTCGGAGCTTCGCACGTAGGAAGGATCGTGTGAGAGTGTACCTGGCTTCCATGTGGTCACATCTTGAACCACAGACGACAAACAGACATGCCACCTGACTGAGCAACACCCACACACTCTTGCAAACAAGCGATCTGTCGCCGCAAAATGTCGACCAAAAACCCCACAATCAAGCGCATCCTCAAAGAAGCCTCCGAGCTAGCCGCGCAACCCTCCGCCGATTTCACCGCCGCGCCTCTGGAAACAGACCTCTTCGAATGGCACTTCACGCTCCGCGGTCCCCCGGCTCCCTCGCCCTTCGCCGGAGGCCTCTACCACGGTCGCATCGTCCTCCCGCCAGCCTACCCGCTGAAACCGCCTTCCTTCCGCTTTCTCACACCCTCGGGAAGGTTCGAGGTCAACAGAGAGATCTGTCTGAGTATCAGCGGGCATCACGAGGAGACGTGGCAGCCTGCGTGGGGCGTCAGAACGGCACTGGTGGCTATTCGCAGTTTCATGGATACGGAGTCGGCGGGACAGCTTGGGGGTATGGAGGCTGGGGAGGGTGTAAGGAGGATGTTTGCTGAGAGGAGTGGTGGGTGGAAGTGTGCTGGATGTGGAGGCAGGAGCAATGGGGAGATTATGAAGGAGCATGAGGAGGGCTTGGGTGACGGAGAGCCTGGGAAGGAGGAGATTGTACCGGAGGAATTGAGGCTGACTTATAGAGAGGATCTGGGAGAGAAGGGAAATACAGAGGCGAAGGCGGAGAGTGCTGTTGCTGCTCCTCTTCAACCACCGACTACAGCGCCTGTTGTGAGCGCAGAGACTAGACCTGCATCTGGTCCTGCTCCTGTTCCGCCAGCCACGGTGGCAATGGCTGCTGCTACACAACAACAACAACAACAGCAGCAGCAACAGCGACAACCACAGGCAGCCCAGGACCAAGGAGTACCAAGCTGGATCGATAAAGCCATCTACGGCATTCTTGCCGCGCTCGCGTTCCTCATTTGGAAGAAGTACCTCTTGTGATTGACACTAGATCCCATAAACGGCGTTCGGATCCAACATGGATAGATCTTCTAGAACGATACCCACGAATGTTACGATCTCCAAATGTCACATCATCGATTCGTCTACCCAAGATAGTGAATTATACTGTATAACGGATGCGTGCCAGATCATATCCTCGTGATATCCACCCGAGCCCGCTCGAACAGATTATGACTGACAAAGTCTCCGGCTTCGCGTTCAGCGTCGGAGAGAGCGCGTGGTTGTATCGTCATGGCGGCATAAGTGCCAGGACCGCGCTTTTTGCTCAGCGTACCTGGGTTGATGCACACGACAGATTCGACAACCTTTGCAGATGCTGGGTCAGTATGGCGATCAATGTATCATGTATGAACGAGACCTACCTTCGCAAAAGGGTTCAGAACGCTCGGTAGGACCAGTATATCAGGTCTCGCATTCCAGAACTCACCCAGCTTCAGGAATGTCAAATCCAAATTCGTGCCCATTGCAGATCTAGGCTGGCCACCGTGCTCCGCTACCTCGTCTGAGATGACAGTCGGCTTAGGGAGATCTTCTCGCGCCTGAGGTGGAAAGACTGGAAAAAAATGACTCTGCTCGATGACATGACCAGCTAGTCTTCCGAGCATGTCTCCATCGAATCCCTGGCCCTTTGGCGCCTGGTAGACGTTCGAGTATCGAAGTTCGGAAAGAACGTCTTGCGATGTCATTCCGATAAGGATCTCGTTGATCGATAGCGCCATTGGATTGGAAACGAACTGGACCTGTTTCGGTAGTCCGAGGATCGGTTTTGGTACGCGGTCCTGAGGCCAGGATACGTGTTTGCTGATGGCGTCGCGGACGGACGGGACCATCACAATAGTTACCGTGGGAACGGCCTGAGCGAGTCGTTGGATGTGCTGGCTGATGAGGATTCGGAAGACGTCGGTGATCGTTGCTTGGTCGGGCTCGATTTCGGCTTCCGATGGGAGATATGGTTCAAAGTCACCGGAGGCAACTATTGGATGTTCCAGGTCCAAGAACGGTCCGGTGAGAATCAAAACGTCCGCTCGGTCTGCTTGAGCCTTATCAAGGAGTGCGTACAATGGTGCGAAGGAGAGCTCGCTGTCCATAGTGTACGGTCCGCTCCCGATCAAGATATTGAGTGGTCTGGTCTCGCCATCTGCGCCTGTGAGACGGTCGTTGTGTACATCGATCTCTTCGACTCTCGAAACCGTCGGTGGGAGAATTGGCATTGGAAGCACTTCTGTCACTGCGAAAAACTCCCCACTGACATTGGTACCCTTGAGAGCAACAATTTTGCCGAGGAAGAAGTCACAGCCGATGCCGTCAACTTTCAGCGGCACTCGCATACCTGCTCCCATTCTTCTGCTGGTCTCGAGGACCATACTGGCGGCATTGAGCTTGCCGCTGGGTACATCGCACGCGATACGGCCGACGGCGACGACTTCCGCAGTCGATTGGGCGGCCGGGTTGCCGAAAGCGCTATCTGGCAGGGCGTAATGCTTTTGTAGCGATTCTGTGAAGGAATCGATTCTATCGTCTAGAATCTCGGAGGCTTCCGACAGTTTCATTGCCATTGGTTTATAGGCCATTTTTGGTAAGTCCGTTGCTGCTTTCAACTTGATGCGTGCTTCTGTATGTGGAACTTCAGGTGCCGTAGCTGCTGCCAGATGCGAGTTGATTGACTCGACGACATCACCAGCATTCTTACGCTCCTCAAATGGGATCCCGGGAAGGTGTTTTGCCGGCGCAGGCGTTTTGCTATCTGCAGGGGAGCTGTTCATGCCACTGCGCACAGACTTGGCCGCGGGTGTATCGAAGTTGTTCGCCTTTCTCTTGCCAGCAGACACTCGCATCGCTGGTGTAGTCTGTACCATCCCGTCCAGCATACCGAAGACATCACTTCCTCCAGCCGGTGCACGCGGTGTTGCTGCAACTCTCTTGGTTGTGTGCTGTGCTCCAACACCTTTCCTTGTGCTACGTTCCAGCTCATCCTGTAGGGTTTTCCTGAAATCGCCGAGGGTCTTGAAGTCGAGCTTGGTGGTTTCGGTGCCCATTCTGATCACGTAACTATCCCATTTGTAGTACAAGTCCTCAGCAGAGAGTGACATTAGCTGCAGGATATGCAGCAATTCGGCCATGACATCTTGGGAGAGCTTGCTGTCTGGAGGCGCGAAATATTGCGTGAGCTCTTCTTTGACGTCCGCCATGGCTGTATCGTGCTACGCCGTGCTATGTGCAGTTGTGGAAGGGTCTGTTTCTGGAGTGTATGCAATGTGGACGAGGGGAAGTGAAGTCGCGATGGACGCGTTCTGATTTGGTGCACGCGTCTGCCGGGCAAAAGTCGTGGCAGGTTTCGCAGAATTCCATGTGTCACCTCAGGCAAGCCTCCCGCGGGTCTTTCTCATTTATCCTCTATGGAAGCAGTCATACTACATTGGGTGATCAACACACAGTAGCTGCAGCAATGCTTACCCTTGCTGCATCTTGTGGTTTGTCCAGGTCTTCAACACGGCTTGGCAGCTCGGATGACGGGACGCATCAGTCATAAGCTCCAGCAACTCCCACCCTTCGTCATCGCAGGTCGGGCGTGTGCACGAGCGCGGCGGGTGAAGGAGAATTCGTTCTCCCGCGCGAGAGTCACCACCGACACTCCTCTCTGTTGGACGTTTGACCTTGCCACGAGGACGGGAAGACTACACAGAAAGGAAATCGTGCCAGCTTCGTTCAGGTGACTGCTTGGTTTTGTCCTCGCCAGATCGAAGTTCTCGGTAAGATACGAAGCTCGACTATCAAACACATGGCTGAAAGCAGGGTCGAATTCTAATTATATTCTCGACGGCAGCCGCTCCGCCGATATCTGTCCCCTCGCCTCCTTCAACTTGGTCGACGGTGTGCACACCTTGGCCGAACAACTAACACCAGAAAGTTTGCAAAGTCTCTCCGCCGTAAAGTATCCGTCAAGACTGGGATAATATCGCTACAAGCATGGCGGCGACACCAAGCGGCACAGCTGCCCCTGTCACTACTTCGCAACACCTCGTTCCTGGCAGCGCCGACGAGTCACGCCCCGAATCTACCATCTCACAGGACGACTCCTTCAAGTCGACTGCCTCACAATTGCCGACGAGTGACACTCCCGCTACCAGCGCGAAGGCTAGTACTGCCGACGATGATGAGTGGAAGCCACCCACGGAGGGCCCTCTGAAGACACCCATTCCCAAGCCATTACCAACCAGCAAACCAGCGCCGATCGCTCCATTGACATCAGAGCAACAGACCAAGTATGCTACTGTACTCGCCAGTGTATCGCAATGGCAGACTCTCCCCGCCACAACTGCGAAAGGCGCACCTCAAGCGCCCATTCAGGACCACGAGCGCATGTACCTCACAAGAGAGTGCTTACTGCGCTACCTGCGCGCGACCAAATGGAAGACCGCAGACGCGCTGAAGAGATTGCAAGGCACACTGAGCTGGAGGCGAGAGTACGGAGCAGACACATTCACACACGACTATATCAGCCCTGAGAATGAGACTGGCAAGCAGGTGCAGCTGGGCTATGATATTAATGGACGACCCTGTCTTTACCTCAGCCCGGGTAAGCAGAATACCAAGATGTCCGACCGACA
This sequence comes from Microcyclosporella mali, assembly GCA_002785985.1. Lineage (NCBI taxonomy): Eukaryota > Fungi > Ascomycota > Dothideomycetes > Mycosphaerellales > Mycosphaerellaceae > Microcyclosporella > Microcyclosporella mali. The sequence continues at coordinate 912,770 of NHNU01000002.1, read as the reverse complement.
GATACATCACTTGTGTTATACACTCGATCGCGTGATCGACATGATGCCGCCAGGTGTGGAAACTAGTGCGCTCATCATCAACTTCAAGGGTGCTGCTAGTGGTACCGTTCCGACAGTTGGTCAGGCTCGCGCTGTTCTTAACATCCTACAGAACCACAACCCAGAGCGACTGGGCAGAGCGCTCATCAGTGAGCTGCCATGGTACGTCAACACCTTCTTCAAGCTCATCAGCCCTTTCATCGATCCGGTCACGCGAGAGAAGATGAAGTTCAACGAGGATCTGAGACAGTACGTTCCACCTGCACAGCTATGGAATGAACAGAAAGGGGACCTGAACTTTACGTATGATCACACTATTTACTGGCCTGCTTTTGATCAAATGTGCACGAAGAGACGAGAAGCTTACCGGGCGAGGTGGGAGCAGGCCGGCAAGAGGATAGGAGAGTATGAAGAGTTCCTACGGGGAGGGAACCAACTGTCTTTATCACAGGTCACTCGAGACGGCGAAGCGGAGCTTGCGAAGGAGGGCGACGCGGACTTGGCTGCTGCTGGAGTCGCCAAGATGACTGTATAGATTCGAAGACAGCAGCGCTGGTTATGAGCATGTCGGTGGTCGGGTGAACTTTATTGGATGCGATCATACTGGCGTACAGCGATTTGTGCGACGAAGAGACACGTTATAGAGCTGTAGAAAACTGCTCGGTTGACAGTCTGAGAGTTTATAGCATACACAAAACCCACTGATGCGACTAGTAAGGTGTTCGATGGAGTGATGAACATGGCAGGACTGAATGTGGTTGAGTACGGCACATAATCGGTACTACGATGGTGCACGACCCTGCTGTCGTGTATCATCATGCAACGGGCACGCTCGTGGTCTTCGACGCTTGATAAGGCTGTCTAGAAATTTCTTCGCATTTTCTCCCACTGCTTTTCACGAACAAGCAAGTCTGGGCTTGCGTCAAGTTCGACAGAGATGATCGTCGCGTCCGATACCGAACATCTGCCTTACCGCCATTCCGAGTGACCATGAATCTAAACATATAGAATGCACGAAGATGTAACACGGCCGTTCCTGCTGTGGGCCGTATCTCGGTGACATCGCGGTGGTACGCGGAAGTCTTTTTCTCCTGTTGTTGAGAGGGTCCACTTCTCATCGGCAGGAGTCTCGTTGATGAGCCTGGGCTCTCTGGATAGATTGCTTTGTGTCAGAGGTCTTGCTGATCAGAGTCATATACAGGCGCCTCTCCCACTCTAGAGGGAGTGTCCAAACGCAGGAACTATGCAAGACATTGGAAGACGTTCATCAGAAGGGCCGTAGTGGATCGAATGTACGCGGGCCGAAGCGTTAGACTCCTGTCTAGTGCGCAGCTAATCGTCCTTGCGAGGTTTGCATTGACCTCCTGGCATCCTCAATTTTCCGGTCAACAGCATCTGGTGCTCGGATTGTGTCGCTGCATCGATATTGGCCGAAAAAGCCTGCGAGGTCGCGTACTGTGCTCGGCTCTGATGTCTGCGACCAGCTAGCTCAGCAGCAGTTGGAAATCCCATCATGTCATCAGAAGTGCGAATGACAAGACCCCGAGAATGCTCCATGACTGGGACGCCGTGCGCTTTCGATACAAGAAGCGTGTTGGCATGAACAGGAACGATGAAGGCATCGACCAAGCTATCGCAATCGCCTCGGTCGTCTCGCAAAAGACAAAAGAAAGCAACGGCCAGTCTCGATGTGCCTTTCCCAGGCGAGTATGATTGATGTGGAATCGCTATTAATGCGCCGGACTTTCTGCCTCCTTCACAGACCCACCTTATGCCCGCAGTATGAACAAAACCAATATCGATACTCTTACAGTCCCTCCACGTTAGTGAGACGACCCTTGTTCCGACCACGTCGCATCCGAGCTCTGGCACGCTGGAGGTGACGGGCTCTTCTCACCCGCGTGCCCGCCAAAGTGCCATCCTGGCGTTGTGGGCTTCCCACGGGCCTCCGTCTCTTGGGTCTGACGACTCCAGTCGTCTGTAGGAAGCTAAGCTCCACGTCTCCACCGAGAGCATAAGAGGAGCCAGCCATCCTCTACTTTCTTCCTCTCGAATCCGTCCATTCCTCCCCTTCCCTTCCATCCTCCTTCACCATTCGGGATTCTTCAGCATGCATTTCTTCAAGCGAACCGAGCAAGAGGCTCAGCAAGCAAACCAGCTTGAGAAGGCACCCTCCCCGACTGCTGGTACCGGTCAAAAGGTGACCTTCATCGCCGTCTTCCTTGGCCTTGTCGCTAGTATCGGCGGTTTCATGTTCGGATATGTCTCGGGTCAGATCTCCGGCTTCTTCCAAATGCAAAATTACGCACAAAGATTCGGGCAGGACCTAGAGTTTTCGGCTGTCCGACAGGGGACAATCACCGCTCTGCTGTGTGCTGGATGCTTGATAGGCGCCCTCATCTCAGGCAAGCTTGCGGATGTCATCGGACGAAAGTACTCGATCTCGGCATCGGCCTTTTTCTCTTGCATTGGCACGGTTATTGAAGTGTCGTCGAGTACGTCGTGGGCACAATTCGCTGTGGGCCGAGCAGTCAATGGAGTTGGAATTGGAGCTCTATCGGTCCTGGTCCCCATGTATCAGTCTGAATCTTCCCCAGCCCTTATTCGTGGATTGCTCGTTGCGTCCTACCAGCTATTCATCACACTTGGAATCTGGACTGCCGAGATGATCTGCTTTGGCACCCACAATATCGAGTCCAGCGCTTCATGGAGGATTCCCAACGGTCTGTCTTTCCTATGGGCGTTGATACTTGGTGGTGGTATTCTGTTCCTGCCAGAGAGCCCTCGATACGCCTTCCGCATGGGACGTGAGGAGGAAGCCCGTCGAACGATAGCAAGGCTTGGTGGACTTGCTCCCGACTCTCGAGAGGTGAACATCTTAGTCAACGATATCCGCGTCAACCTCGAGTCAGAGGAGGCTGCCGGTGTGGCGAAATGGCATGAGATCTTTACTGGCCCCAAGATGCTTTACAGAACTCTTCTCGGTGTTGTGCTGCAGGTACGTTATCCTAAGCTGTCTCACAAAACATATCATACTGACTTTTTACCAGGCCGGCCAACAATTGACTGGAGCCAACTTCTTCTTCTACTATGGAACCACAATCTTCCAGGCGACTGGTCTCGGTGATAGCTACGTTACGCAAATCATCCTGGGCTCGGTCAACGTCTTTTGCACCATTGTTTCCCTCTGGGTCGTGCAAAAATTCGGTCGTCGCAATGCACTTATGGGAGGTGCCGCCTGGATCTTCATGTGCTTCATGATCTATTCATTTGTGGGACATTTCGCCCTCAACCAAGACGATCCGTCTCAGACGCCCGCGGCCGGCAACCTTCTGATCGTGTTCTCTTGCCTTGCTATCGCTGCCTTTGCAACAACCTGGGGTCCTCTGGTCTGGGCTGTCTGCGGTGAACTTTACCCTTCCCGCTACCGTGCTCCATGCATGGCTCTTGCAACTGCTTCAAACTGGCTCTGGAACTTCCTGATCTCCTTTTTCACCCGCTTCATCACCGGCGCAATCGATTATCTTTACGGCCTCGTCTTTGGTGGCTGCTGTGCCGCTCTCGTCGTCATCGTGTTCTTTTTCCTCATTGAAAGCAAGGATCGCAGCCTTGAGGAGATTGACACCATGTACATCTTGGGTGTCAACCCTATCACCAGTGCCAAGTGGGATGGAAGCAAGATGCCCGTCAGTGGCGAGACGAGCGGAAGGACGTCGGATGCGGAAAGGGGTGAGGGAATGCCGGTGGAGAGGGTCCCTACAAAGACTATAGAGGAGTAGAAGGAAACTGTCAACGGTAATGTGTAACGATAGGAGCGTGAAGACAGGAAAGTGAATCGGAAATTATATCATTGGTCATGGATATGAGGCTCCTTTTACTATGAGAGAACTTTCCTCAATGCCTCAAAATCAGGCTCACCGAGTCCAGTAGCTGCATCCCAACCCTTCAGCGCTTCCCATCCAGCTTCGAAGAATTCTCCGTCTGCGCATCCTCTGGACTGACTCTGATCCGCAACATCGCGATAGACGCCCGCGGCCTTCTGCGCATAGAGTAGAGGATTCAGGAATCCCAGTACAGGCTTCTTGTTTCGCAATCGGATGTCATTGAGGAGCGCTATCATCGCAGCGAACACTGGAGTCGAAGCACTCGTGCCATCGTGTGTCGCGGCGAAACCGCCTGTGAGCGTCAGATAGCTGTCGCCGAGCAGACTGATATCTGGGACGCCGCGTCCCGAAGCGTTGTAGAAGCCCTTGTGTGTGCCGTTCAGCGCTTTGATGTAGGCTGGCACAGCTTGATCCTGCCAGGACGGGCGAGCGAAGTAGTTCGATAGTCCTCCGGAGCTATAGCTGGCTGCACCGCCGTATGCTGCCGTCGCACCTACGGACGTGTACCAAGGGCAGGACGATGGGAAGGTGGGAATGAAGCGATGCTTGCCGGCGGGCCCAATGCAGGAAGAATCGCCCCCGGAACCGGCAGCGCCGCCATCGCCAGAGCTTCCGAGAATGGAGATTCCGCGTGCCGCTGCTTGAGCGAAGAGATTGCAAACTCGTTGAGCGTAAGCGATTGGGACAGATTGCTCGTCGTCCGAGTAGGAGATGGAGATGACCTGGGGTGGGGTCTTCTGTGCGAGAAGCCACTGCATGAATTCCAAGTACGGTTCGTTCTGTGACTGTGACGTGGGCAAAGCCTTATTGCCGGGCTGAGTTAGCTGTGTGCCGCGGCCACCGACAGAGATGAAGCTGGCAGGGAGAGGTCCTGTGAAGGCTGTGACATAGTCGACGTCAAGTTCAGCCTCAACTGTCAAGGCGCCACCGTCAGCGGGTATCTTGGTCGTGCCGCTGTTCACAGAGATTGTGCTGAGGTGAGGTGCAGGGTAGGTCTTGTTGATGCCATATTGAGAGAGGAAACTATTGACGTCGGTGATATTCGGAAACTCTTCAAGGAACCCAGCAATGCCGATTCGACTACCAGAGGCACCATCGCAAGGACGGTAGTTGATGTTGTATTTGGTCTTGAGCTGAGAAGGACAGACACTGTTGGTGCAATTCGATGGCCCGATCGGGATGTGCTGTCTACGTTCAAGCGGTGAGATACCTCGGCCTCTGGTCGAAGAGAAGAAATGGACAGTCGGATAGAGGAAGTCGATATCATTTGACAAGTCTTTCGGTATGCTGTAGCTCTCCGTTCGCAAGACAGGGTTCTCGTTATGATACTGGTAAGACGTGAAAGAAGCATTGAGCAATTCTTGGGCGCGACTAGCGGTCGTGCTGAACTCGATCCAGCCGTCTCCAATGCTGTGATCTTCGATCCTTGAAGCGGAAAGCCAAGCGAGAACCGAAGCCGACGGTGCATTGAAGTCTGGGAGTGAGAGACGAAGCTGGTCGTGGTCCAAGTGCTTGCCATACTTTGAAGAAGATGGATCGCTAACCTCGGTCGCGATTTGAATGAAGTCGGTGTTGGAGTGCTTGAGATACACTCTCAGCGTTAGGAGTTCATCTCGAGCCGCAGGTATGATAGGCTTCCATCCAGCGGGCAGTGACTCGATTCGCTCATGTTCGACGAGAGCCTGGTAGGGTCTCTCGATGGTAAAGCCGTAGACAGCACCGATGAAGGTTAGGCTACTTAGTAGGAAATGCATGGCGAATATGAATGATGTGTTGTTGAGGATGATACGATAGTGAGGGCGTGAAGCCAATATATCAGTGTCGTACCTCCCTATGCAATCAATGTTTTCCAAATCGGAAGGTTGCTACTTGGTCCTGCGTCTCACAATTGCTCAAGAATAGACAATAGGTGGTCTAGCGACGCCACGCCATCTCGTCTCCTGTCTTGATGTATTATTGGATCGGAGACGATGTCACTGTTCCACCCTGCGGCGAGAATGACACGACTTCAATCCAGGCCGGACGGCGTCAAGTGCCGTTGGTAGTGATGAAACGCATTTTAGATGGCCACCCAAAGTGTTCGTATCTCCTCTACATTCATGAGGGAGGTTCTTGTGGGCTTTTCGGTTCGTGAGGGGAGGTGAACCATACGAGGTCGAAGCCGAATCGATTATTGATATGTGGACCACAGTCCAACAAGATTGGTCCTGGCTCTGTCCGACCATCCCTGCTCCTGTTACAACTAGAGACTTCCAGAGCAAAATTGCTCAGGCTCTACCAAGAAACGAAGTCTTTAATAGAAGACCAGTATTGATGCGGCCTAGCGCGACATCATCTTTGAGCATCGAACGCATCGGTAAATGACGGCTTGTGGAGGCTTATTTGCCTAAGCTTTTCCTGCGCAGCAGTCTAGACGGCACTGCACCTATGTTTAGTTCCTCGCCTCTACACTTCATCGTATTGCTACCGCTATGCTAATCTTGTACTGCGATTCGGCCATGTCGTCACAATGGCAGATCAGGATACACAACACCGTTATTTGGCTCAGGAACAGTGGTATCAAGTCGGAATGGTCAAGACCTCGCCAAAGTTCATACCATACATAAGGCAAGCAAGCATTCCTTCATTCCAAAACTACCATTTTCTCGTTAGCATCAAGCATGAGTATCATTCTATTGTCTCTCCTGGCCGGCGCAGCCTCTGCTGCTCCTGCTGCTCCTGCTGCTAGCAATGCTCAAACGCCCGCTATCCCTATCTCCTATAGCTATGGTGGCTACCCAAGAATCCAGGCCGATATCCACTGGGGAACGGCAGCAGACCAAGACATCCCAACCATCTTTGACACTGGCTCTTCATCTTTCTGGGTCTATGGCCCAAATGCTACAATCAACGATGGCAGCCAATATCACTTCACCCAAGGTCCTTGCAATAAGTCTGTGAAGGTCTTCTACGACTGGCCTACTTCCTCTACCCACACAAAGCCCGTCAGTATCCCTGGCGGTGGATACTCCTACAACTATGGAGGCAACGGCAAGATCATCTCTGCCCATTCCTTGATCAACGATTCCATCTCTTTCGGCTCCTCTGCATGGCCTGCACTTGCAAACACCCAAGTGGCCTTGGCCAACTTCACGGTTGTCACTGAACTTGATGATGGCTGCAAGATTCCAGAGTCATCTTTTGATCATAGCATTCTTGGTCTGGCTCCAATCAGCTCTGGTCTCACTTCTCCGCCCTCATTCCGACAGAACCTTCTGAATGAAGGAAAGACAAAGTCGTCGTCATTCAGTATGTGGTTCGACAAAGCACCCGGAAATGTCAAGGGCATGTTCCAAGGCACCTCAATCTACGGCGCTGTACCCAACAAGTCGAAGTACACTGGAGAGTTAGTGAGGGTGCCTTTACATCCTCCATCCGGAAGTTATGTCGGCTACTACGTGGCTCTGCCGAAGCTCACAACTACCAATATCCATAAGCCTGAAAAAGCACAGAGCATTAGCGTGGTTGACAAGTCCGTCAAGCAGTGCCTCCTTGACTCCGGTACCGGAGATGTCAGAATTCCTTTCAGCCAAGAGCAGCTGAACAATGTTACCGGTCTTGTCCAGCTCCAGAATCCGTATGTGGTCGCGTACAACGGCACCTGTGATTCCATCCCAGCTTCTGCTACTCTGAACTTCACATTTGCCGGATCCACCAAAGGCAAGACAGTCACAATTGCAGTCCCTATCAGAAACTTTGCTCGTGGCGAGGATGACGCTATACCTGGATTCGATACAAGCAAGTACTGTGGTCTCAGCTTCTCGGCCGATGAGTATGGCGACTGTGTCTTTGGCGCGCCCTTTTTTACCTCTGCATTTGCTGTCTTCAACGACGAAAAGAAGCAAATTGCGTTGGCGCAAGGTGGCGTGTCCACTGGCGCGACCGATGGGATCAAAGGACTGGGTGCTGTGACGACCATATTGCCAGGTCAGGATGTGCCCGGATCTTGCTGATAGCTGAGAAGCCTGCAGTCATTTGTCTAGTATCAATACCATGTACATTGTAAGCTCGCTGTTCTATGTCCGACGCTCAGTCACGATTAATGCTTTCAGCCAACTCAACATATGTCTCCAGATTCAGCACCAATTTCTCCTCCCAGCCGATGCGAGACGGTACATCCCCTGTGTCGCGTTAGCTACCAGGCCACGGTGAAATCGAAATGTTAATTATTCCATACATCGAGATGGAATCACATCTAAACAACATCCGCCCCCCCGAATGCTCCGGCCTACATTGTCATATGTCCTTTATCGGCTGTCACATGTTCTCCTTTGCACATGTCTTCTATTTCTCAGCTCACATGCGCACACATGCGCTCACATTTACTTGGCTGCCGCCCACGAGCGGTTTACTTAAATTGATCGACCCTCGACTTCTAACTTGATCTGTTACAAATACCTCATCCTCTTCTTCCTCCCCTCTCCTCCCCTCCTCGCCACACAGCACACATCAACTCGTGGATGCTTCCTGTGTCAGCAGTCATGACGAAGCGAAAGAACACCGAAGATGGCGAAAATCCAGCCCTCAAGAGAACAGCACCTGGTATGCCTGGAAAAGATCCTTCGACTCGTAACACTTTTAGAAAGTACCTTCCAGATATTGCAAAAAACCTCTCCATTCCATCGAACGGTACAGCTCTGGAGAATAATCCAGCTCCACCCTACGGCACAGCTTGGGAGGATGTTTCCAACAACAACTTTGCTGAAACTACTATCCCTCCAACATATTCCATCAAACTTCGTGATAGCACTCAAGGTCAACCCCTGCACGCACCCACGCCTGGCATCATCATGCGCATTCTCGCCTTGCAGCCCTCGATAGCCAGTGTCCAAAAGTGGATGTCCGCATTCGCGCACAATCGAGTCATACGAGACCTTGCCGCAGAATCGACATTCATCTTCGCCCTAGTCGAACAGGGCGACCCAGCATACTTGAGGCTTCTTCTAGACGGTGGCTATGGTTTGGACGTCAATTCAATTTCTCCTGCCGGATTCTCGGTCGTAGAACACGCCATTTTACACACCGCTCACCCCCAACTCATGGAGATCATCGAAGTTCTGCTTGACTACTTCGCAGACTGCTCGACAATACCAGCAGGGCTTCTCAGACGTCCAAATTCAGCGACTCGCGGACCTAAAGACTACGCTACCCAGGGCATCTGGACTGAGGAAGTGAAGGATGTATTTTCTGGCAAACTCACTATTGGCATCCGATACCGACTTCTTCGAGTGAGAAACATCATGTACACGCCGATTGGAGCCAGGCGGCAGGATGCCAGAGACTGTGGTGTTCCGAGGCTTCTTCACCTCTATCGAGCCATAGCTGGGCAGGAGATTGCCACTTACATGGCTACTGGTTCCCTCATGAAACGCATTACCGACGAAGACGCAGCAATCAAGCCTCTTCTCTTATGCTTTATAGGCTCATCTGGCTACGGAAAGTCTGAGCTGGTGGAGAAGATCTTTGCTGCCACGTCTGAGAAATTTCCACACATATCAATAAGCATGCACAGGATCTGCCACAGCTCTGCGCTTTTCGGATCGGAACCCGGTTATATGAGCAACAAAGAAGGTGCTCCATTGAACAACTTCCTGGCACATAACTCTGGAAATGCTTCGTTGGTCTTTCTGGATCATTTCGAGAAGACTACCCAGGAGTGTATGCAAGCACTACCTGCAGCTTTCGATGGTAAGTGAAAGATTCCAGCCATTGATGTTTTAGGAGATCTTTCCAGCAGAAAGATGTTTGGACCTTGCGCTTACCTCCAAGGTGACTGCGCTGACAACTTATTATTTTTAGGCTCATTCACTGACAACCGAAACGGCAATACCATCGACACGCGCAAGACGATCTGGATCATTTCGGCGGACGTCGGCATTCCAGAGATATCACACTTCTACGACGAGAAGCTCCATGGCAAGACGATCAGCAAGGCTATTCTCAAGAATATCGCCCCTTTGCAGAAGGAGTTGAGACAGGTCATCAGCGGCCGGATGACAAGCGCTGTCGGCGGTCGGATCAATCGCATCATTCCCTTCTTCCCATTCGATGAGGGGCAGCAACTCCTCATTGCTTATGATGTCTTGATGGAATGGTCAAAGAGAGGCATGAACCACATCATGCGCATTAAGCACATCAAAGGAGACAGTGCTATTGCCTTCGACAATGAGATCGAGGTGTGCCAGCACCTGGTTGATATGCACTTCGACCGTGAGACTGGAGCTCGTGGGCTGAAACTATCAATGCTGGAAGAGGTCGGCCACAAGTTCTACCAAGAATTTGCGCGAGGAGATACCGTTAGGCGATCTGGGGGAGCCCGACTGACATATCAGCTCAGTGTGGTCGATTCTGACCTAGTTGTGAAGGAGATCACCGAGTAGGTGAGGAACTTCGAGGGTTTCATGGACCAGCACGGACAAGACCAGATAAGGTTCCATTTGTATGATATGCGGCACAAGAAGCGTAGGGGGAAACATCTTTGGTGTATATCCTTCGCTCGCGACGATCTCGAGGCTACAGATACGACGTACAAAAGAAATCAATGCTACGAGGACTTCTATTTAGCAAGAACTGGAGGCGCCCTAAGAATCCTTCCCCTTTTACGTAACCGCGTTCCGAACCGTTAAATCCCTACCTCCTATATTGAACTACTCTCCAGCGAGGAATTGGTAGTAGGAGCTAAGGCAAGCAGGTATATCATGTTCGTGATCCTCCCAGGCAAGACAGCCGAGCCATTCACTACCATCAAACGCATTGCAGACCGCGATATGGGCGTTCATACCATCTGCGTCGCTAACGAAAAACTCTAGCGAAGAGTAGGGACGGGATATTGTACAACTCGACATGTGATTCACTGGCTCTCAATTTCCACATGAAGCTTGGCGGGCAGAATCATCAAGTCTTACTTCATTCCAGGGTTGCCGCGTTTGCTGCCATTGCAAAGAACACCATTGTGATGGGAGCAGATGTCACTCATCCACCACCCGGTGCGATCCCGGGCTGTCCATCCATTGCAGCCGTTGTTGCCAATACCGATACGAACGTCTCGAACTTTGCTGGCTCCATGAAAGTCCAGGAAGGCCGCAGAGAGATCATTACTGATCTGGAGCAGATGGTCCTGGAGCGTCTCAACGCTTGGGACACTGGCATAGGAACTGGAAAATCCGTTCCAGCTCGCGTTCTCTTCTTTCGTGATGGTGTGAGCGAGAGTCAGTACAGTGAGGTCAAGCAGGCAGAGCTGAACGCCATCAACAAGGCTTGCGCGACCAAGAAAGTCAAGCAGCCAGAGGTCATTTTCATCGTCTGCGGCAAGAGACACAACACCCGTTTCCATCCAAAGAACAAGGGTTTCAAGAACCAAACTCGCAATGGAAATGTCATCCCTGGTCTCGTCGTCGATAGAGTCATCTCTCGTCCATCAGCGCACAAGAACGACGGCACCTTCGATTTCTTCCTCCAATCCCATAGTGCTCTGCAGGGAACTGCCAGATCCTGCCACTACATCGTCTTGGAGAACGGCAATGAATGAAAAACATTCACTGCCGACGAGCTTCAAGAGTTGACCCATTCTTTATGCTACTCTTATCCAACGGCAACTAAGGGCGTGTCTTACGCTGCCCCAGCATACTTGGCAGACAAGCTTTGTACTCGTGGCGGTGCATACCTGGCACCGTGCACCAACACCGACTATCTTCCCAATGCACCACAATTCCAACAGTCCCAGTCCAGCGATGACAACATCGCTGACGAGACGATAGAGGCTTTCCGACGACGTGTTGCTGCTTGGGTTGCCGCACACCCGGGCTTTAAAGTCACGGGCACCAATAACCCGTGGAGCCCTGCTATTGGCGATGTCATGTTCTATCTTTGAACAGTACTGCGCCACACACAGCAATTATGTATTAGTACTTTTGTGGGCGGTTGAATTTGTGTGGTACAACAGGTCGAGCTGGCTGCCATTTTGTGTTCATCCTTGTGTATTATGCACAGACGCATGGAGAAGGAACAGGCAGGAGCTTTTGTGGAGAGAACAAGACAAGCTGTCTGCCATCTAGGGACGAAAGTGAAAATGTAGCATAGCATAACATAGCATAGCAGAAACAACAAGGCTCCTGGAAAGCCGTGGCGTAATAGTTCGGCTGGCTGCCAGTTTCGACACAACTTCAACTTTCTTGCCCTTCACAGCTGTGGAGCGGAATATTCTGGTTCTTCTCGATAGAATCATGACAGGGGAGGAGATGTACGATGTATACGTGATGCCACCATGTAGGTCCACCATTGGTCAGGCTCTCGAGTAAGTCCCACGCGACAAGATGTCCGCCGCGAGAATGCTCCTTTGAGTCATTGTTGGTCAACAGCTTGAATAAGACGAGCCGGACGCACCGTTAGGCGCATGGTTGCCACATGCGCAGACGCAATTATCACGGTGCTAGTAACATCGCTTGTAGACGGGAGATCTAGAGATGTCTCCTGATGAAAACTTCGTTTCCGGCGTCTCACTGTAGCAGGACTTTATGGAGGTTTGGAAGAGTGGTGGACAGATCCTGTCCTGTGAGGTCAAAATTGGCCCCATAATTTAAGCTTTCGTTGTTTCTCGGCTTTCTCGGCCGTAGGAGTTTCACTTCGCTTTCGCACGTGCACGCGAGTCCTGCATCACAACCACAAAATCTCCATCACAATGCTCTCCCGACGAATGGTGAGTCGACCATACTCGCGATAGTCATTGCTATACTGACATCACTCAGCTCTCCCGCCAGGAGGAAGAGGAGATAGGCGAAGAGAAAGAAGTTCGCCGCGAAGACCAAGAAAAGATCAATCGCTTCAGCCGCCTGCATACTCGGGAGAAGATCTTGGAGCAAGAATTAAAGACCAAACAAGTAAGTCTCCAACCACAACCTTCATAGTTCTCCCGCAAACGTAGACTAACTGTGGCGCAGAAGGATAAGGAAGATCTGGAGGAAATCTCGAGCGAGCTCGAACTCGCCGACGAAGACGATAAAGTCCCGTAGGTCCAGCATACATTTCAGCATAGCCATCTCAACCGCTGACGTACAGATAAGATATAAGGTCGGCGACACCTTCTTCAACCTCCCCGTTCCACAAGTCCAGGAACTCCTATCTGCTTCTGTTGAGCGCATCGATGGCGACGTGTCAGGGGTGGAGGATAAACTTTCTAAGCTGCGCGAGGAGATGTCAGATCTGAAAGCAGCCTTGTATGGCCGATTTGGCAAAAGCATCAATCTCGAGGCATAGCGATGTTCTAATGACGAAGACCTGATTATGAGCCAATGCCAACTCTTACTCCTAGCAAGCATCCTGTAAGAATTGATGTCCGCATTGTAAGCTCTAATATAATGCGCATTAGCGAGCAGATTGTCAGTCTTTCTATATAGTGCTTGAGACACCTGCTGTGCTGCTGCTGTATACTATGTCCCGGGCACAGGCGGAAGCAGGATGTATTCACTATCCTTAGCGACGAAGAGGTCCTAGAGGGTATGCAGACTAACGTCAATCAGAAAGTTGCATCGCACGCCTAATGAGATACGATGCGACATAGTGCAGCGGGCTGAAGGAAGAAAGTGTCTAGATAGTCAGTAACTATGCTGCAATAAGCTGAATACTACGGCTACTAACAGAGTATCAATAATCTATATGCTTACGATAGCATTCCGGGCACTCCATTGTCTAGTATTCGAGGAAACAACGTCCGGCTGGAGTAAATACGATCCGCAGCTTAGAGGTCCACTTGCTATAAGCTAGCTATACTATCGTTCGTGATAAACTAAGACCTCTAAACATCGTGCCTTCGAGCTAATTGCTATCGTATCATGCCCGCCTTGCTTTCGCTCGCGCGTTACCTAAGAGCAAGTAGTCTACGGCTACTTGTCCTCGAGCATCTAGGTGATTAGGCGAGATAGAGAGCGAGACGCGGAGGAGAGACAGAGTAAAAGAGGACGAGGAAGATCCGGCTACGGGGTTATAAAGAAGGCACGGCAATAAAGGGAGACGGAGCGGAACAGATAGAGACGGTACGAACGAGGACGAATAGATGCGAACGAACGAACATATACGAACGAACAAACGTATACGAATGAACAAACATATATAAACGAACGAAGGAGAACGAACGAATATATACTAACGAATAAATATATACGAACGAACGAAGACGAACATATGAAGATCAACGAACGAATATATACGGACGAACATATATAGACGAATATATATATAGACGAACGAAGACGAACAAAGACGAACAAAGACGAACGAAGACAAACGAACGAAGACGAAAGAAAATAGGAACGAACGAAGACGAACGAAGACGAACTAAGATAGGAACGAAAGAGGGACGAGAGAGAAATCGCGAGGATCAGAAAACAGCAATGCTGCTAGTTGATCGGTATCTACGGAACACGTAATAGTCGTAGAACTTAGCAGAGAGGGAAACTCTTCTTCAGATCCCAGTCCGACTGCATCTGATAAGGCTGTAATAATATTCAAGAGAAACGTGTTTCTCAGTCGAAGGGGCCGAAAGCACATAAGGAATCTTCTTTCAGCGCCATCGCCCGACTACATCCATTAACGCCCAAGATCGGCAAACATGTACATATGCAAAGCGGCAACGCGGCACGTAGCCGAGGTCAGTAACGCCCATCAGTGCCGTTTTTCCGTCTACCTCATCGCCACAACAATTGGCGTTTTATCGCGGTAGGAAATGGTAGGCTGTAGTTCCATCTGATGTTGGAGCAGGCGGAATTAAGCGCATGGCGGTGGAAAGGGCTCCACGCTGCGAGATCTAGTTTTGCAGATCGGTTGATCAAGTTCTCTTGTTTCCTGTCTGTGTACCTCCCACTCCCTCTTCCCTGGTTCGTCCCTTATCCTTTTATGTACAGCAGCTGGTCGAGATGAGCTCATCTTCCCACGAGCAGCGGCAGTCGACCATGGCCGAGCAGGTACCTAATACTATGGAAGGCGCGAACACGCTCGGTGGCGGCGAAATGGAACACGAAATCGAGAAGGAAGAAGCGGATTCCAAGGACCATTCGAGCCCATCATCACGCTGTCCCAGTCCAAGCGCGCCCACAGTCGTGTCTTTCAGCAGAGACGATCCAGACAACCCTTACAACTACTCAACAAGAAAGAAGGTCTTCATCGTTTTGACTGGTATATTGCTTGTCATGAATAGTACGATAGGAAGTGCTTTGCCTTCAGGAGCGGCTGAACCTATCGGAAGATATTTTGGTATCACGAGTCAGTCGTATCTGGTATTACCAGTATCTGTGTACCTGATTGGATATGTTGTTGGTCCTCTCGTGAGTCTTCTCGTGTTGGACTTGAATGAGACTATTTGCAATACTGATGGGAGCAGGTCTTCGCCCCCATGTCGGAGCATTTCGGCAGGAAATGGGTTGTTATATCGACGTTCCTGGTGTTCACGGCGTTCAACATTGGATGTGCCTTGTCGCCGACGTTTACCGGACTTATTCTCATGCGTCTACTGGTTGGTATAGGCGCCTCAACGCCGGTATCTGTGATAGGAGGCATCTACGCGGACATTTACGCTGAACCGAAGACACGAGGCCGAGCAATGACAGTATTCATGGCAGCAACCACCTGGGGTCCTCTGATCGGCCCCATTATCAGCGGATACGTTTCTGTTGTCTCTTGGAGATGGACTTTCTGGGTGGCTAGCATCATTGCTGGCGCAACATGGCCGTTTGTGCTGCTTCTGCCGGAGACCTATGGACCGATTTTGCTGAAAAGGAAAGCGGTAAAGATACGTAGGGAGACCGGCAACGCGAACGTCGTAGCGCCAATCGAGCAGCAAGACAAGCAATCTTGGCAGGAATTCTGCTCCGTCGTTCTGCTCCGGCCACTTAGGATGCTGTTCAATGAATGGATCATTCTGTGGTCATGTCTTTACCTTGCAATAGCCTATGCGATCTTCTACATCTACTTCCAGGCATATCCCATCATTTTCCAAGGAATCTATGGCTTTACCGCAGGACAGGAAGGCCTGACGTTCATTCCGATTGGTGTTGGCGCGGTGTTTGCAGGAGGCATCTATCTGTACTGGGAGCGCTATCTGGAACGAGCGCAAGCAAGGCCGAACCCACCAGCGTGGGCTCAGAAAGAGGAGTATGTTCGGCTCCCGATCGCCTGTCTTGGCGCTCCTCTCTTTGCCATATCGCTTTTCTGGCTCGGTTGGACCGCTCGACCTGAGATACATTGGATCGTACCGACATTGTCCGCACTTCCATTTGGAATTGGCTTCTTGCTAATTTTTATGGCGCTTTTAAACTACGTAGTTGATTCCTACGAATTGTTCGCTGCATCGGCACTCGGAGCGTTGTCCATGTCACGTAGTGTTTTCGGGGTAGTCCTCCCGTTTGCGGCGCAGCCAATGTACGAGACATTGGGAGTCGGATGGGCTTGCAGTCTTTTCGGGTTCATAAGCATAGCAATGGGGGTTGTGCCTTTCATCTTTTTGCGATATGGGGATAAGATCCGAGCCAACAGTAAATGGTGCCAGGAGCTGAAACGGGAGAAGGCAAGGCGAGAGGAGGAGGAAAGGTTGCGGTATGAGAGAGATGATGCTCGGCGGCACATCATTCTTGCTGATCCAGAGAAGCAAGTGTGATGATATCCGGAAGACGTAGCTCAGCAGGCTACATTCAAGCGTTCCAAATCGGTGCCTTTCACATATTCCGTCGCTGTTTCGGTCAAATGGCCAATTCGAGGTCAATGCTTCCGCAGTCCGGCCTTGTTCCGTCCAGATTGGAGAGTGGTTTGCCTGTTGCATCGGTGGTCGGCGACAGCTCATTTCGCGGCTGAGTGCAGACACTGATGCGATTCGCGATGGCGATTGATGGGATGCGGTAAGCTTGCAGCGAAGATAATATCCTCCTGCATGCAGAGGCAAGGAGGGAATTTGGGTGTCTTACATAGCCGCAGCGTTGGACCCCACAGGCCGCCTCAGCAAAAGTGCTACGCAAGCGCACCGCATGGCAGCCATGCACCCACGGTCTTGCTGAGACAAGCATCGAAGAAGGGGCAGGGTGAGTGGTTTTTGCACCCCTGTATACCAAATAGAGCAGCCGACATGATGCTCAAGTAGCGAAACAGGCCAACGAAGCATGCAACTGCTCGCATAGGGTAAGCTAGAGGGATCTACCAGAAAGTCGGGTGAGGTGGGGCGACCAAGATCTCTTATCACACGAGCAAGTTTATGGCCTTGTTAGCCCCGGAGGCGTCTCCTGCGAACGGACGCAAAGAAGGTCCACAGGAAGTTTAGTCGCCAGCTGACAGGCGGAAGATGCGGCTTCTCGTATCCGGTATTTGATGGGTCACATCAATTGGCCTGGTGATCGATTCAACGAGGAGTTGATTGAGATGGATGCCTTGCAGAACCGTGAGAACGTCGCTGCATTTTGATCTCCTTTGGAGACCGTCGGAAAAGGACACGACATCAACGCTAAGCCAGATGTCGTTTTGCGTCAACGTGCCCGGGAGATCGGAGTAAAAGCTTGCACGCGAGGGGCATGATACTCTGTGCTCCGTACATAGTGATCGACGACTGACGAGCCAGATAAGGCCACTTTGTCGGTCTGTACGAGCCGTGTGCGGCGTATGAAGCCCAGAGCGGTGCTGAGAAGTGTGAATCTTTTTGCTTCTGCAAGCGATTGGGTACGGATGGAAGGGGACTTTCCCTGCCAGACGGACTATAACGGCAAGGAAGACAGGACTCAGAGCGAGGGGCAGCGAGCTGCGATCGAATCCTTGAAGATGGAAAGGCTCCCAGTCTGTGACACTGCAGTCTGATTGGTCAGTGGTGAACAAGTCGGGAAATGGTGTCAGAAGCATCCACAGGCCACGGCGGCCTGGCAGGCTAGGAGGTATATGCACCAGAATGCAGGTCGCGGCCGTGGCTGCTCCCCTTCGCTTCCGCCGAAGTGTTGGACCTGAACTATCATCAGTCCTTAACTTATTGTACGGCTGTCACAGTCACTGAGTCTCCTCCTGCGCTGTCCTAGTGCCGTGCAGCTGTTTCTGCCCGCCGGTGTGGCACAACGGCAATTGGGCCAGCTTGGACCACTGTGAGCATCTCCACGACAACTGTATATGCATCCGAGGAATGTCATGCTGCTTGTCACTTCGTCCAACTCGTCCAACGAATCCTCATGCTCCACTGCGTTGTACCTTGCTCGGCACTCTTACCCCCGTGTCTTTAGTCTGCCTTACCAAATGATGCACTTGCTGCCGCCGAACCTTTTCCTCCCTGTGAGGTACCTGCAGCCTTGGATCCGTTAACTGCTTCCGTTGCCAGGAGAGGACCGTACCACATTGTTCTTCTGCCCAGCATTACCATCGTATCCTGCCCTCCTCCACTCTCTGGCTGTCCAACGTATCGTGAACCTGACAGTCAACAACCACGCCGTATCTCCAATTTCGGCTCCATCGTCATCTTTCCGCTGCTCAAACGTTCCGACCCACGAATCGAATCCTTCTCGGCCACAATCTCACCGGTCTTTCTCCCTGTACAAATCTGAGCTGCTCAGACAGAAGTCAAGATGCATTAAGATCCGGGATACTAGTCCAAGGCTTGCTCAAGGGGGAGCTGCAGAATCTGCCAGGGCAGCGAATAAGACTCTTCAATGGATTTTGATCATACATACAGCAATGGGTGAGTTCAGCTCATACGGGCAAGGGATGCGAGAATATCTCCCTGACAAGTATCCTAGTGCGAACGATTGGAACTTTCCAAGTCCTTCGAGGACCCCGACCACAGGCACATTCAACCACCATGCCTTTCAAACACCCAAAACGGCGACGTTCTTCCACGACGCCTTTTCCACGCCGCAAATGCCAAATTACGGCACACCACGGCCCGCCGATCATGCCACAATGACACCAATAGAAGAGCAACAGAGAACTCATGAAACCATGCGGAATTCGTACTATACTCAATTGCAAGATGCAGGCCGCCCCATCAATAGTGCCCGGGCAATGCCACCCCCAACCCATACACCACAGCAATATCAAATAGCCAGCCCTGTCTATGCCTACTCGCAGGGTCCTTCAATCCCGCCAACAAGTGCAATGTCGTTCGATACTTCGCAGATGCAGACACCACCACCTACGAGAGGCACATCTGTGAAGAAGACTGATCCTGGCCATATGATTGCCTTCGGCACGCCGTCCACCATTGCTTCGAGACGATTCGCAACTCCACAGCAGGTGCCTGCTTCTGCTCAGCAATTACAATATGCACAGTATGCTCCCATGCCGTTTCCTCAAATGCAATTCTCGCCAAGTGTGTATCAGTTTGGAAACATGGGTCCAGCCTCGGCCCCTGTCTATCCTCAGACTCAATTGCTGTGGGATCAGAACAACAGCCCGACAATGTATCAGCAGCCTATACTAGACGATCCGTTTGCGCCGGTTGTATCGAGTTCACTGGGCTGGCCCATCGAACCCTCCCAAAGCAATGCGCATTCAGTATCATTCAATACGCCCGCAATGGTTAGCTTCCCGACACAAATGACAATGCAGAGACCAGCATCCGCCACTCAGGTACAGTCTGCTCAGCCGCCGCACCTTTCACCTCCTTTAATGGCAGCTGCCGGTGTAGATCCTTCTTTGGTCTATAGTTCCCCGATTCGACCAGTCATGCCAACAGCTACTCCTCAGTCCAAGCAGTTGCGGAGCAATGTACCAGCCACAGAGCCAAAGCGAAAGGACAGCGCAGTGGTCGACCACAAGCGATCAGACCCAGTATTCACCTCCGCGACTGTCGCAACTGCTGTGAAAGAAGGTCTTCGACGGAGCAATACGACAGATACAGCTCGGCCGTCCAGTGCACATCCTTCGACAGGTGGAGAGCCGGCTATCTCCCGGAGCAACTCTAGTCTACATGCGCCGCGAACAGCGTCGCCTCTGAAACGCATCGGGAAGCTTCCCTTGGAGAAGAGGACACCAAGCTTCCGAAGATCTGTCATCCTGACCATCGATGAAACTGGCACAGCCAGGACAGAAACACTACCTTCTGAGCCGAGTCCCACCAAGTCGATACGTGATAGGTACCCAGGTCTGTTCGACAGCGACTCGAGCGACGAAGAATCTGAAGACGAGGACAAGTCGCCCAGCCGCAGTGCTTCGTTCAGCTTCACCAGGGGCGAGGACAGACCTAACAAAGCAGCGAGACTGGACCCGCCAATAGAGAACCTCGAGGGTCTCAACATTCCACGATCATCGTCGTCTGCGTCGATGAAAGTGACACCCTCGAGAGCCGCCATCGCCGCTGTAGCGCAGCTTCGGCGAGGCGGTAGTCTACGCAAACACACGCCCAATAAGAACAACGCGCAGAGACGCACACAGCCCAGTGCCAGTGCATCTATCGATACAGCCCCAATGGACTTGGCATCGGAACGTAGACGGGACACCATCTCTCCAGACGACGACTGGGCGAGCAACACACTCGAAGCGCACAATCGCCGCTGGAGCATGATGTCCCTGGAGCAACATCATGCCAGCAGTATCTCACCCACTCATCCAAGCCCGCCGGACATGCAGCAGCCTATCCACTATCCGCCCTCCGGCCGTCGCGCTCAGCGACATGGAGGTCGTACGGTGCGCTGTGTCTGCGGCGTCGCGGACGAACAAGGCCAGGCTCTTGTGCAATGCCGCAGCTGCACACAATGGTGCCATACAGCGTGCTTGGGCTTGAATTCGACTTCTCTACCTAGCATTTTCACGTGCTTTCTATGCACGAAACCCCCGACGGGTCTCAAGGTTAACCGAAAGCGGTCGTGAAGACAGCCTACAGTCAAGGCACCAGTATCATCACTTTCATCAGCAACTCAGCAAGCGTTTAAGCGGAAAAAAAGGGAAATCCCGGACAGGCATGAGATTCACATTGATTCTTTTACACAGCAGTAATTCAGTGCGGATCAGATGGGATAGGATAGGATGGAGGCTTTTATCATTGTGTCGAGTAATTTTACAATACCCCAGCAAGAATTAGCGGCAGGAAATCGCACGGCACGGCTAGCGAGACAGGCACAGAGGAGGCCGAAGAAACACAAGCAGTTGTCATGTCGCCAAGGAGAGAAGTGCGACTAAGAAAGTCGAGAGATAATGCCACTGTAAGAGGGACAGACCCAGATGAGATTGTGGGAGAAGACAGAACGAGGAAATACATCCAAACTTTTCTCGCTTTTCTGATACGCTGGTCAGATTGTCCAATTGACTTGACTGCTCAGTCAATTGCCTGTAGACCACGGAAAGACGTTGTGCAATTGCTGGACACATTGAAACAGAATTGAGTCTACCAGCCCGTACGAGATCTCTCAAGCGAGAACATCAAATACTCATGCAGACAAAAAGCCCTTCTTGCCAGTCAAGAGAAGTTTACTGAGCTGTATATCTAGCTACTTCAAAGTCCATCACAGGGAAGCATTCATTGGAGTCACTTCAAACCCGTCATTGCTATGATAGGCTGGATGACTGGGTCGCGATTGGCCGCCGTACGTGTTGGCTGACTTTCGTATCGCAGACTGCTTCCAAGTAGAGTCCCGTTCGTCTATCGCGTGCTAGTCTCCGAAGGGTCCTGCCTCGACGTCTTGCGGCGGGCTGTTGGCGTGCTTCTGCTGCTGAGATTGGTCACCAAGTTCGATTGTTTGGTCTTGTGGGTTGGTGCTTTGTGCCGACGTCTTGTCTTTGTAATGGCCGAAAATCAAGTTGCCAGCGAATAGTACAAAGAGGAGACAGACGAGGACGATGAGGACGACCAGGATCGGGTTGAGGGAGTGAACGCCACCGCTATCGCGACGACCAGATATTGAGGTGCGGTAATAGTGACTGTGATGCATGGTCCAGAGGAGATTCGGCATCTTTGCTGAACCTGAGGATCTGTTTGACAGCCTGTGGTTGGTTCTTGATTGCAGTGTGCGCTACAACACTTTGGCTGATGTGTTAGTGAGGGCAATGTTGCGTTGCTATGTTACCGCTGAGGAGATGGCCAGCTAATGTAGGCTATCCTCTTGTTTCGTGAAGGGTGTCACGCTTGGGAAGCGACGTGAAGAGTACAATTGGAGGCGTCATGGCAATATGGAAGACACTCTCTCGATACGAAGCAATGCACATCACTTGTCTGCCTCTGATATTATAGAAAGATGTAGATGGAATATGCGGGCTTCGCGTGGGCACGTCAGCGTGTACTTTGAAACGATCAAGCCTGCCTTGCTAAGAAGTGTTGAGTGAATGTTCAAGCACGTGACTAGGCGAAGGACTCAGGTTGCGCGCGCATGTGGTCTCGCGTTTTAAGGTTTATTAAGCGCCCCTACCCTCGAATCTGACGCGAGCGAATCATCACGAGCCACCTCAATGTCTCCTACAAAACCCCACCTCAACTCAGGGCCCAAAACAAGTTGTAGCTCGTTGATACACGACAACTTTATTTTCTACGCTTCTTGTATATTCTTCGCCGCTGCTTTCTCACAAACACATCGACGCAACAAGAGGCGGCTAGCTCATCAGCTGAGCTCGTGCCAGCGCGCGTTATTAGGGGCTCCACTATCGGTCGGACAGAACGCCAGCCAATACTTCGTTCAAGGTGAGGCATACCTCTGCCCGATCATGCATGCGCGCAGCGTGTTTGCATATGCAGGAGACAGCGCCAAGCTGCAGGCGGAGAGGAGACAGTGGTGGCCATCATGACGACTGACTTATATCGCCAGACTCTCCTCGTCCAACACCTCCGCCTGCCGCTCCCTCCACTCATGGAGCAGGAAGAGTCTCCGCCGGCTGTTCCGCCGAAAGATCCCGGTTATAGGCAACCCAGCATGGATAGTGGCGGTGTATCACAGCCAGCTTCTGGCTCCAAGAGGAAGAGAGAGCGGCACGACGACACCTTCTACAATTTGCTTGACGGTCGTCTCGAAATTCCAGACATCGACTTCACGCCCACTAAGAAAGCGCGGTCCAATGCTGGCACCAGTGACGGCGATGTTTCGAACGACGAGACTCCAATCCAACGCAGCGTCCGTCGTAAGAAGGGGATGAACAATTTGAGTCGTGCGAATCTCCGTCACGCCGCATCCATGTCGACTCTGCCACCTCGACAATACTCGCCGGTTCGTGAGTCCAGGTTCCAGGAAGGCTCCTTGAGCGACAAGCCAAGCGAGAGGCCTCCAAGCATGTACACACGCATGATCCGCACCGAAAGCGGCAACCGCGAATATGTGGATCAGCTTATGACGGATTATCACGCAAGCATATCAACACCAACGGACTCGATCAAGGACGCCTTGGAATATGAGAAAGCTACAATGCCACAACGAGTTGCCGATATCAATACTCGCCAGAAGAAAGAAGAAGGTGGAATGTTCCGTTTCGGCAAGTCTATCGCAGCAGCTTTTCATCCGGTGTCGCTGTGGAATCGTCTGTGGAGCGAGCAAAAGGAAGAACTGGCGCGTCAGGGAAGTGGTACGGAAGAGGTGAACAGTACGGCAAGGCTGAAAGAGGAGGTAGAAGCTCGATATGCTCACATGAAGAGCACTGGACAGTTTCACTTGCAGCCGGTCTCATTACACAAGCCTCGTGACTCTGTCATTGCCTTTGATCCACGGTCCTTGAGCCAGGACCGCGGACATGCTGAATCGTCTGGATCAATGCTGCGACCAAGCCTTGAAGAGTATGACAGTCAGGATGGTAGTGAGGCTCCTGACATGGTGGCCAGACCGCCACTCCGAGGCATAAGATCGCGTCTACATCTCCGGAAGCCGTCCTTGCAAAACCTCAAGAATGGTATCACTGGCGGACTGAAACGTGTCGCTTCGGACATGAATCTAGCTGGTGCAGCAGATCGGGAGTCTTCTTCATCGATGTCTCCAACCAAGGCTGAGATTGGGTCTGCGCTCAGGCATACACAGTCGAGGCAAGATATGAAGAGACAGCGACGCCTCTCCAAGCGTGTTAGTGACCTGGAGTCCAAGCTAAATAAGGCGAGGAGTGAGCTTGACGACGCTCTTGTGGCGGCGTCTCCGTTGCCGAAGCTCGGCAATCGGTATGAGAGATTCACGCCCATGAGCACGGCGAGAAGACCCAAGTTCGTCCCAGGTGCTTTGGCAACTCTACCTAGTGAGGGAGTCTTGTTTCCAGACAGTGCTGGTGCTAGCACCGCTGATCGAAGTATTGCGAACAGTGTCTTTCCCAGAAGGGGCAAGACTTTGGATTTGAGCAAAGCTTTCGACAACGTTGACGACGAGGAAGACGATAATGATGAGACGGTAAAGGCGCGCCGAAGCAGACCATACCCGGCTAGCGCCAAGGAGCTCTTCCAAGAGACCCAGCGAATGGACGATGATCATCAGTCGCAGGCCGATACTGCCCTCATAAGCAGAATCGACTCACCGAACGCACCCACCAGTGCGCTTACCGAGTCCACCCAACATACGGAAGTCTCTAAAGTCAGCAGTAACGACATCACCAAGATCGAGGAGAATGTAAAACCTTTGTCCGATGCGGAGCCGTCTATCAATGAGCGTGACGCCGTTCCATATGACGGCGAGCAGACGGTCAAGGCGAGCAAGAAGTCTGGCAAGGCCAGAAAACGCAGATCTGACAAAGTCTTCGTACCAGGCGCAGAAGACGACGACGACGCCGAGTGGCAAGAGGCAGCGCAGCTTAAGAAGAAGCGTAAATCCATTGGCAAGGCAGATTTCGAGCAGTCGACCAAGCCCAAGTCGCCTGCAGGGAAGACTGCAAAGAAGGCCGCCACCTTGGGCAAGTCCCCGAAACGAGTCAAGACGCATCGAAAGCAGAACAAAGCTGCAATCGAGGGAGCTCAGAAAGACGATGACGAAAAAGCAGAGAGCGAAGACGAATTGACGAAAGCCGCCTCAGCACACGGCAGTACGATATCGAACCCTGAATCCCTTGAACCAGTGTACGAAGAGGAAGAGGAAACGATCACGACCACGACTACGACTGTTGTCCTGAAGGACGTACCTTCCAAGCCGACAGCGAAAGCTACACCCGCACGATTTGGATGGAACGCTGCTCGTTCTCAACCGAACAGCGCGAACAAGCACGAGAATGGCGTAGACGTGATCATCGAGGAGAAGGTAATGCGCTCTTCTAGTCCTCAACCGACACAGATCAATGCAGTGAAGACGCTCATCCCGGAAATGAACGACATACCAACGCTGTCCAAAGTTGACGTCGGCACGCCAGTCGAGATCACGCCCAAGAAGAAGAGAATTGTAACGAAGGAGAATGAGAACTTTGAATGGCCTGATGATGTCTTCTGAGGAATTGCAGTACGCTCCTGAACAGCACGATTGAGACGTACGACCTCAGAAGTTCCAGAGCATGCATTGTTGATGAAGAGGAGAAGTGCGAGCTTGACTTCCCATTGAGACGTTGTTTTGAGATTCGGCGATTGGTGGAGATCACGGCCAAAGACTGCCTTCTTGTTGCACCTTGAGCGAGGGCGTTCTGCGATATCTCCTGGGCGATGGGGGAGCTTAGTGTAATGAGAGTGCATATTGTCAAGAGTGAAGATAGAAAGTAGAGTCATCCAGGTACATTGATGTGTCTCCAAGCACTCATAGCCAGTGAACAGAAAGGAAAGCCAGCCAGCCAGGGGTCCACTGCCACATACGGTATCCTTGCTCGTTGTGGCGGCCGTTGCTCGGCGATACGTTCAATCCATCCTGCTCTGAGGGACCGCAATGCATGATCAAAGAGGGGGGGGGACCGGCATTGGGTGTGAATTCTGGGCCTTGCCACCGAGGAGTGATACTGTAGTGGACGTCTTCCATCGGCAGACGGCAATGTGGGTCTATGGGCGTACGCATATCGTATGTCAAAATAGATTGCATTGGATCCGCTCTCTGTTACATACTCGATGAAGCACAATCCAGCTGGGCATCCAACCGACTTGAGGTGGCCGAGCGAGATGTAACCGAGTACGAGGAGATGCTGTCTTCCATAGACAGCTCATGAGGAGTCAAGTCACTGTAGCAATGATAATGATTCGCAGATATCACACGAACAAGGAAAGCGCGGTTACACAAACGCAAGACAGACACCTGTTAAAGGTAGGGATGTCGATCCTTCTGACAACGAGGAAGCTGGCCGAGCCGCTGCCTGCACGCCTGCGGGCTGCATTTCGTGCGCGCTTGCAAAGGATCCCCACTCTTTTGCTCCATTGGAAAGATCCAGACCTCTTCTTTTGGATCAGGAGTTCATCGAAAGAGAATTGGACCCCCTGATACTGGCGGAGAGGACGGGGAGGGAGGAACGGAGAAGGGGACCGTTTACGTTTCAGCTTCACATGGGGAAGGGGGAGAAGGGGACATGCAGAATTGCAGATGACCTTTTCTTGGTGACCGGGGTAAGGGGGGTGACTTGCAGGTCTCGTGGCTTTTGGTCCTTTGTGCATGCCCAGACTTGTGATGTGGAGATGAGATGGGTATGGCGTTGGCGGGAGTGGATAGGCTTTATCTTGCTGGCTGGAGCTGCTGGAGATATGGACATACTACTTAGTGAGATGGTGGTGATGGTGCTAGCATTGTATCCGGGCTACCGCTGCCGCTGCCGCTGTTGTTGTTGCTGCCGCCGCGCAATGCATGCAGGCATACAGCAGTACCACCACATGTAGTATACGTAGCAGTTTAGTATTGTATATGTGTGTGCCAGCAGCCCGCAACTTGCACGAGCACGAGGATGATTGTGAGCACGCCAGATGGAAGCGTAGTAGGTTGATGATGCTGTCCAGGTATCGCTGAATGCACCCATTCCCATGGTCCGAAGGGTCCCAGCTCACCAGCTGATAGAATGCCGTCCCATACATGTACCCTACCACCATACCGCGCGGCCCAAGCACACAAGCATGTTAATCTAGCGCTTCTATCAATCAATACGATATATGCAATGCTGATGGCGACAGACAGTGGGGACCAATGTACCAGTGTATCTTTTCTCCTAATAATTTTCCACCAAGATATCTGACTTTGCCTGCTGGCTAGAACCCCACCACACTACGGTACAGCAGACCTACTGTACCTTACCTTACCTGACCTTCTCTGTTACTGTGCGTGCCTGCCGGCGAACAAGGTTAACTTCACGCCGTCTTCTCCGCCCTGTGGCTCTCCACACCGGTGCATCGAGCACTCGACTACCAGCGGTTCGCACTCCCACGCACCACGTCGTCTACTTCGCCGTCGTTTCTTCTCTTGCTGCCTCCAGAGACAATCCTTCGCCGCCGCACGCCTCCCAAACCTCCTCGCCGGTCCCCCATCCGCGCCGCGCACGCCCTGGGCATGCTATCGTTCAAAGGCTGAAGCAAGCTTCAGAGCGCGTCGCTGCATCTCGCCCGGCAATCTGGACCCAGGAAGACTCGAGCTGTCCGCCAGTCACGGACAGCCAGCCAGCCAGCCAGCCAGTCGCGACTGCAGCTTCCTTCGCCGCTCGCACCGCACCCGCACCCGCACATTCTCCTCCACCTCCACCTCCATCTCCACGTCGCCTACCAACCTTGTCCGCCGACGACACTCCGGTCAGGCTGCGAGGACCGATCGTCTAGAGGCCCGGCGCTGGCCTGGGGGAGGAGAGGCGAGCTACAACGCAGACTACGACGCTCCACTCCGATGGATTCCAGCAGGACGAACACACCCATGGGCAACAATGGCCTCCACACTTCCGCGTGGGACGACATGTTCGCTAGCCAGTACGCCGACGACTCCATGCCCATCGAGGAATCCTTTGGCAACAGCGCTTTCAACGACTTCACAAACTTCAGCAACTACGCTGCGGAGAGTCCTCTGGGTCTATCGCTGCGAACACCTTCGAAGTCTGAACAGGGCATCTCTGCGAACTCCAGCTCGCAACTCTCGAATACAGCTCAATTCGCCCCCTCTGCAGAAAGTTCCAGCCAGGACTCCGCTTCGGACTCGTCCAGTAGGCGGAAGAGAAAGACAAATGATTCAGAGTCGCCTATTTCAGACCCTGCGACCGAGGTGGGCAAGCGTGAGGTGCAGGTGAAGCAAGAGGATGTCCACATGGCCATGGCCGATATACATCAGGTGCGAAGCTTTGACAATAATTTCTCCCAGCCAATGCACAACCTATCTCTGGAGCAGCGCATGAGCCAAGGCGACAGCAGTTTGGCGCAATTTGGATTCAACAGCGCTGCCTCCAGTCCCATACAGACGAGAGATTTCAATTCAGCCATGTCATTGGATGCCCACATGAACATGCCGGCTTCCGCAGGAGTCGCGCAGTACAACCAGGATTCTCCCGTCCAGACCATCAACCCTGGCATGTTCACCATTGGGGCCTCACGGGATCAGTCTCCCGCGACAAATAATATGATGTTCAATCAGACTTCAGCGTCACCCCACGCCATCTTCTCCACGCCATCTTCTGACAGTCCGGATGCATTCGGGAACAACCAGAATTGGAATCCATCGATGAACCAGAATCCGACATGGTCCAATGATTACACTGGTCAGCTAACAACTCCTGGCGCGACGAGGTATACGCCATCCCCTGGAGCCAGTGGGGCGATAAGTGGAAATTCACGAGCTCTTCCTGTTCGACATGGCAGATCACGCCTACATATCGCACCGATATCGACAAAGTCGCGAGTCGAGACGCAGATCAATGTGATCATGACGCTTGAGCGACCACCTGCTGGAGTGGAACATCTTCATCTGCCGTTGCATACCATCGCCAAATCCAAATTGCTGACAAAAGATGAGTATCCAAAGCACACTATTCTGGAATTGCACACAATGCTAGTTTGCTCGAGTGCGATGCACAACCAGCAGGTCAGGGAGAAGGCTCTGAAACGGGCAGCCGCAGCAAACAACGATGAAATTCAGGCTCGGGCTGAGGCAGCGCGCGATAGCGATACTGGTGACGAGGAGAAGAATGATCCTAAAGATGTTCCAGAGGACGACAGACCAGCCAACGGGGGTGAAGTCAGGATATGCAGTAATTGTATTCAGCGCGAAAGAAAGCGAGCTGGAAGGAAAAAGACGAAGAGGGAAGAGGAACAGCAACATTGGGAGCGATTCGAGACTGAAAGGGTTGTGGTGTTCAATTCCAATGAGTACCTACAATTCAAGCCCTGCGAACCTGGACCTCAGCCGCAGAAAGACGATGGCGAGCCGTATGTTCCTCCGGACGGTGCCATACAAGCAACAGCAGCTATGCGCATTGCATGTTACTGCAGACACCAGAGCGAGAAGGAAGGATTCCAGGTAATTTTCACCATGAAAGACCACCACGGCAACGTTGTGGCCCAGCAAATGTCGGACTCCATTTTAATCACGGATGATCACAAAACACATCCTCAAAGCTTCTCGACGGCAGTCTCGGGTGATGCATTCTACCAAGCGACAACTTTCTTACCAAACGGACTCCCGATGTCTCAGTCCATGATCGATGTGTCCTCGCACGCTCCGCAGTTCTCTGCTTCACGGTCAGTGGGCAATCTCCATGCAATGGCATCATATCCACAACAATTCAATCCCCACAGCCATGTACATCAGCTCCCGAGTTCAGGGTATGCTTCTCAAACGACTTCTGCGACTATGACGCCGACGAATCTATCGAGACCCGGGTCTCCCACGAATGCGGGTAACAGTGGTCCAAACAAGAAGCGAAAGTCAGCGTCGTTCCATCGAAAGGTGCCGAGTGGACTGACGATGACCCCACGTGTCGACACCAGCCAACCGCCGTCCTCGAATCTGCCATCAGCAGCGTCGATGAACTCGCAGTTCTCGCCCAGCTTCTCGAACATGAATCAGCCATACATGACGAATCCAGCAAGCGCGGGCTTGGCACACTTCTACAACGCCAGCGGACCTCCTACACCGAGTGAGAGCAGTAGTGGTTTCAATTTCAACCAGAGTCAAACGGACGTGTCTCGAATGAATAATCAGGCTTACTTCTCACATCCGTCGTCAGCAGTGCCTAGCAGGGCATCATCACCGGTATTGACGCAAGGCAGGGGCAATATGGCAGCATACGCACGCCAACCTCAACCAATACAGACTCCGACAAACTCGTTACCCGGACGACAAGGTATGTTCGCGACAGGACAGATACAACAGCCTTCCGGTGGCAACGATGGGTCTCGAGGGTCACTTCCCGTAATTACGAGAGTGACACCTGCCGAAGGACCAGCTACAGGAGGCAACGAAATCGCAGTGTTGGGCGAGAACTTCGTCCCTGGGATCTCCGTCGCTTTCGGTGATCAAATTGGTGCTACGCAGTTCATGTCCCCGAATTCGCTCGTAGCAACTGCTCCGCCGGGACGACCGGGCGGCGTATATCTGAATCTCTTCCCTCCCGGTAGTCCGCACGCCCCCCCGGGCCGGTATCCAGATACGTCGAATAACAGAACTGTGTATACCTACAACAGCAACATTAACAACAACAATAACAACAACTCGGATCATGACATGATGGTGATGGCACTCAAGTATTTGAGTGAGCAGCAATTTGGCAATCCGGACGGCTGGCAGAATTTCGCGAAACAGAGCGCAACGAACTTTCTGCAGTCGAGAGTCGGACGAGCTGGGCTGCCGCAGCAGGGCTATGGAGGTGGATGATGAAATTCATGGGTATCAGTACCTCGAGAGCCGTATTGTGGGTTCTCACTTGCTTTTCTTTTTTTGGGAGGGTGTATATTGAGAGTACACTTTTTCGAACTTCTTTGGAACATATGAATGAATGCCCCCCCTACCGTTTGGACAGACCTGGATGATTGGGTTATTGTACTGGTCGTTTGATGATGAAAGAGAGGAAGAGAGAGCCAGTAATAGGCTTACCGAAAGGATATGACACATTTTTCCAACACATGATATCTTGAGTCTTGATTCTGTCCCCTACCCACCACCTCCCGTTGTTCGTTGACGTATTGATGAGGAAGGGAAGTGGGGGGGGAAGGAAGAGAAGAAGGACGATAGATTGGAGATTAATATGTTAATATAGCTTGGGGAATTCGGAGGAGATCCGGACTGATTGATGATACATGGTAGTCTGTTCCTCAGCCTAGTGACGGAGTGATGCACAGGTGAGTGAGTTGGCTACGATGGTCACGAACCAAGAGGATCAGAAGTTCTGATGCGAAACGTTTGAAAAGCATGAATCGGAATCCAATTTTTGTCCTTTTTTTTTTTGCTTTCTCCCTTCTTGATACCCAACGTGATGGCACTGATAGATTTCGCATGCCAGTAAATGAAGGGGATGTGGGGGCAGTCTCGTGGGGTGTTTGTGGAAACATCGGGACAAGGACAATAGATGTATGTACTTTTGAGCTGTTTGTGCACTGACATCATGCATGACTATGGATGTCTCGGGCTGTGATCAAAGCAGGGACGACGACATGCGGTGCTTTACCTTTCTCGCCGCCACATGGGTGGTCTCTCTTTGGTAAACCCTCGGAGGTTGCGGCGAGAAGTGCGAGGTACGCACGACGTGAGGCGTTTTCCTTGCTCTTTGTCGTGTGGCTGCTTGCATTCCTTTGTTGTGGGAGAGGAGCCGAGCACGCACGCACACACACACACACACACAACTTGAGCCGCCTGCTGCCTTTTATGAACGGATGTATATGCACGAGAAGTGGTCCCGACGGAGCCCTCCTTCCCTTCCGATAGGTAGTAGCATGGATGGTGTTCGCTGTCTTGCATTACTGTTGTGCAACATGCACTTGATTGATTGAGGGCAGGCGCAACCCCTGATCTCCCGTTTCCGAGGATATGTCTTGTAGACTTGCAGCCGGAGGGATGGGTTGTTACGGGGCACTTCTTACCTCGCCGTCGGTGAACGTTGGAATCTCAATGAAGTGGCAATTTGTGCTCTCGTTGCTGTGTTGCTGTAGGTCCGTGGAGGGGAGCATGATGGCGCAAGAAATACATGGAGAATGTGCTAGGGAAGTGCGACGCGGAACGGACCTTTCATCCTTCTTCTGTGATCGCTCGTGAGCGGGGAGGTCGAGGCGAGTGGAGCCAGTGGGAAAGCGGGTTCTGGAGTGGATCACATTCAAACTACTAGACGGCCTCGTGCATGATTTTGACAGGTCCGAGTCCAAGGACGACTGTTGTCTTGTGCTATGTGATGTACTTTGTGAGTCGCCCAGGGACAATACGGCTGCTTGGAAGGATGTGGTGCACGGCTTGAGGTGGCTCTGGCTCTCCCTTGGACGGGTACAGCGCCGATGCCGTATGCTGGTGCGGCTACGTTTGGTCTTTCCGTGGTTGCACACGAGACAGTATCTGCCGACAGAGCCCTGCCGCCACGGTCAGGGAGGCGTTTTGAAGTACCACGGGAGGATTTGACGAGTGATGTTTGGCGGGCGGCAATAGACAGAACGGCCGTTCTTAGCTGCCTGGGAGGGGAGACGGCGCACGCTGTTTGAATGGACATGTTTTGGTCGTAGTGGTGTAAGCCTCTTGTCTTATTAAGCTTGTCCTCGAAGCAGACATGGTCACTTGTATGGGTGAGCAAGGCGTGACAGGGATGTGTGGATGGTCGTGTGCGCCACTGAGGACATCCTTGTCAACTGTGCGAGACCAAGGACACGGGAGACTTTTCCCACACAACGAGGAGTTCGGACAGAGGAGTGGGTTCTGACGGTCAAGGATGAGCTCTGTATGTGACAATAAGCAGGGGAGAGAGATGGCAGGATGCAGACGCCAGAAATCTGCGATTGGCTGGGACGTGCCTGCAGGTGTTTGGATCGAGGACAAGGTTGAGTGGGAGGTACTGTAGCGCAGGCTGCGAATTCATGGGTTTACGGTTACGCTTTTCCTTGCCGACTGCTTGGGCCCTTGCAGTCTGCGAATTGCCACACTTCCGCCAGGATATATCCTGGGGCTAACGGCGAATGGTGGTGAGTGGGTACATGTAATGCTTGCAAGTATGTATGCACGCATGCGCTCAGAGATGGAGAGATGGGGTCTGAACAACAATGACCAAGCATAACGATATAACAGCAGCGACGTGAGGACGACTGCCCGGCATGCTACAGGACGAAGTACATGTGTACCTGCTGCGTGAGGTCGATCTACTATGTAGACGTTGAGGTATGGGTGGTCGTAGGTTTGTACGTACATGTATTGAATGATGAGCAGTGATCCTGCGGCATACCCGGCCGAGCTAGCGGAGCGCCAAGTGCATGCAGGCGTTGACGAGATGAGGATGTGGGATGGGTACAGTACTAACAAGCTCGGACTCCCGATACTCTGCGATGCGTGGGAGGCGTAGGCAAAGGACCATCCACACCCGTCCCTTATCATCATTCGGAACGGGGAAGGACTGAGGCTTGCAGGACTGAGGCTTGCGGGCACGTGGATCGCCGACGCCTCTTCCTCTCTCTCCCTGTCTTCCTGCCTGTAAACAAATGCTGCTCCTCCGTATGCACATATTTATCGAAGCAAGACACAGTCAGGTGATTATGCAGACACACAGACGGCGAATGATGAATTGGGTGGTAATGGCGAGACATGTGGCGGCAAGCGCAGCGGAATGCTGGTATGCGTCTGCAGCGGCTCTGCTCTGCTGTGCGTTTGTTTCAGCAGATGGAGTGGCATGCCGGCCGCAAATCACGCTTTCTTCAGTGCCGTGCGTACCGGTACCGCGCATTACGGTCTTGGGCGAAGACGAGGGTTTTGGAGTGATGAGAGGGCGGACTGAAGTGAGGTCAGCGGGCGTGAATGTGAATAGGGTTCATACGACGACGGCACGACGGGCATGAATGGGCACGCACTCTGTATCGACGCCGCTGATCACTGCGGTTCGCGGCCGACATGGGACGGCAGAGAGCTGTGAGAGGGTGAGGGGGCAGCGCAGATACTCTTTCGCCTAAGCACAGTAAGTAGTCAATCGTCCGCTCAAGCAGATCTCCAGCTGATCATTCTGAGGATTGAGAATGAGAGTTTGGCAGCTCGCGGCATCGTCTGCCTGTGCTACCGCGCACACTGGAGCGATGGGCTGCGCTGGTCCGCTTCCGGCATGGCGCCCTGGGAGCCGGATCCACAGTTGAGCAGATCCCTGGTTGATGAAGAGGAAGGAACGTCCCCCAGCTGCGGCATCGTTCTTGCTGCCGTATCCTCGTCTCTCCCATCAGTGCAGTTGCAGGCTCAGGCGGCGGCATCTTCTTTCGCTTCCTTCGCTGCTGCTGCTACTGCTCAATTCTCTTCCATCCCATATCCCTCCTCCTCTTCCTCCTCCTCCTCCTCCCCCCCTCCCCCTCCTCAGCTGCTGCGGTGACTGCGGTGACTGCTGTGGCTGCGGCGAAGACGAGCTCCTGCTCCTGCTGCTGGTCCTGGTCCTGGTCCTGCCCACACCACCACCACCACCAGCGCCAGCAACGACATCCTTCATCCGTCTGCTGTCCCTCCTTTAACACCAGACCTTTTAACCTGCGTCACTTCCCACAGTCGGCACAGCGACCCCCATTCCACTGCACCGCGACAAAGGACCAACCGGGCACTCGCCCTCATCTCCCTGCCGTCGCCTGCATACTTTCTGGTGAGTTGTCGTCCCCAGTTCCCAGTCCCTTTCGCCCCTTGCGTAATAGCGCTTCCCAGCCAGCGTCGCGGGCCCACAATCCAGCAGCGCTCCAGCGAGTCCAACACACTGGACTGGTTCCCACGTTCCTGCTCCCAATCCCAATCCCAATCTCACCTCCCCTCCCAGTCCTTCCCCTCTGCCCTGCCCTGCACCGCACTGCTCAGTCTTGTGTTGGCTCATCGTCGCCGCAACTGCTGGTCGTGCCTCTCCGCTGACGACCCGCCACCCGCAGTTCGTGCCCGCTGCTCTGGTAGCCTACTGCTGCTGCTGCTGCTGCTGTTACTCTATTCTTCCAACTTCTCGCCCGAAAACACCTACCCATCCCAACCTCACCTCATCATTCCGCAGCCATGGATCAGCGCTCGAATTTGATCCCCGTCGACAACGAGACCAAGCACGCTTCGTCGCGCCTCGCCGCCGATGGCCGCACCATCACCTACCAGATGACCGTCCTACAGCAGCCTGTGCGTGCCAGAGCATGCGGTCAAGGCGCTAAATGTACGTCCATCATCGAAACTCACTCAAATTTGCGGTATTGACCCTTCAATTCAGCTTCGGCAGATCGCCGTCCAGTAGACCCTCCGCCCATCGTTGAGCTCCAGATCCTCGAAGGCGAAGGCAGCGAGAAGCAGGACATCACTTTCACCATGAATGCCAATTACTTTCTCTTTGCCACCCTGGAACAGGCTCGTCCAATGGCCCACGGTCGCATGTCCCAGGAGAGAAATTCCATCCCCGTACTCACCGGAACTCCCGTTGCTGGTATGGTCTACCTGGACAGGCCGAGGCCCGCTGGTTACTTTATCTTTCCCGACCTATCGGTCAGACACGAGGGCAAATACAGACTGAGCTTCAGTCTCTACGAGGAGACCAAGCAGCCCAAGGATGCCGACAAGACGCAGGATGGCACCGAAACAGACCCGTCAATGGAGCCTCATGTAACCCATCGTCTCGAAGTCAAGTCGGAGCCATTCCATGTCTTCAGTGCGAAGAAATTCCCTGGACTGACAGAGAGTACTGTTTTGAGCCGCACAGTTGCCGAGCAAGGCTGTCGCGTCCGGATCAGACGTGATGTGCGTATGAGGCGCCGTGAGACAAAGCCTGGTAGCAAGGACTGGGATGATTACGAAGACGAGACTGCCGCACAGCGCGCCAGAGCGTCTGCCACACCGGATCCCAGTGTGTACAGCCAGCAGTTGCAGACTCCACATGGATACATGGAGCCCATTCCACGGCCACGCTCTGCCAGCATCGCCAGCCACCACTCCATGGGATCATCTATTGCTCGCAGGCCCTCCTTGCAGGACATGGGACCTGCTTACGCTCAGTCCCGTTACAGCACGGCCCCGCACACGCCACAAGGTAATTACCACCAGGCCACATCGTACGTCTCAGCGCAGCCCCAGCAGTTCCCACCGGCTCCGTACGTGCAGCAATCGGCGATGCAGCCACCACCACCACAGTTCCAATCTCAAACTTATCCCCCTCCTCCTACGGGACCGGCTCCTCCGCAGAACAACTACTACAGCTACCCACCAGCGCCCACCCAGCAGTCGCAAGCGCCTTCGCATCACTTCGACTCTGCTCCTCAGGTCTCGAGGTCCAACGTGGACTTCTCCACGAGCGCGCCGGAATACCGCCGAGCGTCGGGGCAGCTTGTTCACCCACCACCGCGTCCGCCTCCGCAGAGCGCGACCGCGCAGCAACCAGTCCAGCTCGGGTATTCTTCACAGGTGCCGCAGCAGCCACAATCGTATCACCAGGCTCCGTCATCAGCGTCTTCACAGTCGTACCAGTCGATAGACCTGTACAACCGGCCTGCACCGATGGAACCACGAACTTTGTCTACCGCAAGGTTGCCACCACTCCAGACGGCAATCGCAAGCAATGACAAGCTGGAAGCATCTTCACCCATCTCAGCTGCACCTGCAAATTCATACTTCAACGCTATGTCGACGTCGCAAGATACACACAAGCGCAGTTTTGGAAACGTGTTCAGCGATCGGCACCAGTCTGGTCCACTCAGGCAGGGTGCACGACCAAGCATGTACGGTGCCACTGATCACTACTCGAACTTTTCAAACGTCGACAACATGTCTGCGGCAGACGACGACGACAATACCAGTGGAGAGCTTGACCCTGCGACGCTGGGCATGGCATACCGGCGAGCAGACGGTCGACAAATTCTACGCGCTCTTCCTGGTCACAGCTAGGGAATACGGCCACAGTACAGAAATTTCTGGCCTTCTGACGAGCAGAACTTGGTAGGCAAACAGCAAACCATTGGCGCTATGGGCTTTTGGGTGAAGCGCTTGACTTCGCATGACAACCCCAATTTGTACCGTTTGGCGGTCGCTTGATCTCTTTTGTCCGGCGGGGCGAGATCGCACGCACGGCGAGGCCTCCTTTTCAGGAGTTCGCATTCATGAGACTGCACGCCGACTTTTTGTCTCGATCTAAAGTCTAATATGCCAGGATTGCCGCTTTCATCCAGGATCATGTCTTTGGGGTCATCATCTGCTGAGCGAACAGGTGAAGAACGAATAGAGCGTCTTCCGAGAAGGCCTCACATCACTAGCGATATCATTTCATCGATTATAACCTCGACTTTGTTTTATTTTCGGCCGAATCTACGACCTTTACGTTACTCTCCGCATCGGAGCGAGGGAGGAGGGGCAGGAGGAGGAACCCAGTGTACGTTGTGAGAAGCAAAAGGAGGTTCGGCATTATATCCATAACTCTCGTGGCAGAGATGATGAAATTCATTTGTTCGATATTTCCAAACGATCTTCCCTCAAGTCTGTTCGCCCTTGACCTTGGACCTGGTAAGCTCCCGCGGAAGCTGGAACTGAAACCTGGGACTGGAAGCTGCTTTCCCCCAAAACCGGTAAGCATATGCGAAGCTAACCTCATAGAATGCAAGCGCGTTATTTGGTTCCTGGGAACTGATCCTTTGGAGAGGAAACCTGTTGCACCCTCTATTATCTGGCGGATTCCTGGAACGTCGTCGATCCATGGGAGATGGAGGAGGAAGTGGTCCTTTTGCCAATCGCGTGGACTTGCCACCGATCGACCTACAAAGCACGACGACCCTGCCTTCGAATTCCGGATTTTTCTGGGGCGGGTATTCGGTACTTAGCAGAGCTGATGATGGAAGACGTCAGGGACCACCGATTTATGTTTCCGCGGGGTGGTTTTTGATTACTGCTTCTCTGGCTGGTCCGCAGGTACGCAGGTACGCAGGGTACATACGTAGGGCACATACGTAGGGCACGCAAGGATGATGATGTATTTGATGAGATCGAATCAGGACGTCACCGAGGGTCGAAGTGAAAGTTCAAACTCT
The DNA here is from genome assembly GCA_002785985.1 of Microcyclosporella mali. NCBI lineage: Eukaryota > Fungi > Ascomycota > Dothideomycetes > Mycosphaerellales > Mycosphaerellaceae > Microcyclosporella > Microcyclosporella mali. The sequence continues at coordinate 874,868 of NHNU01000002.1, read as the reverse complement.
AATGGATTGGAATATTCTCTATAGTCGTTGAGATATATCCTGGCAAGTTCTTTTTCACCTCTAGACATATTTCTTTCCTTTGAATGTCACTTGAGAACACACCATCTTATCTTCTTCTCTCCTCATCGAAGATTGCAACTACACAGACATCAGGGTCGTGAAGAAGAGGGAACGAAAAAAAAACATGTCTTCCAGAGAAACGTATGTCTCCGCCACATTGATGCTCAGTCTGACTTCTCTCTGCTCATGCAAAAAAACTCAACAGCGATATCGTCAACGACAAATCCGACAGTCAACAGGGCGGTGGCTACGATTACAAGTCCGCCGATGTGACCGAGAAGGGAGATGGCACAGCGAAAACGGACAATGAGATCTATGGAGTTGGAGGCACGGCGTAAGAGAGACACTTCGTTGTGGTGATAAAAGTGGCGATAATGTGCTGACTTTTTCTTGATGGCGGTACAGAAAGGATGGGGGTGTGAGTACGGCTGCTACTGTGGTGAGTGTTGAATGAAGTGCGATCATGTTCGGGGAGATCGGCTGGTTGGGGGAGAGGGGGTCGGCTGTGTTTGGGAATGATTGACTGATTGACTGATTGATGTGTGTACAGGCTGATGGAGGCCCGGATGGTCCTGAGAAGGATGGAGAGTACAAACCCTCGTAGGGTGGGAGGTAGTGGTGGGGTTGGTAAGACTGATGAAGGATTTCGGATTCGCATGACGAGGGGGGGAAGTGTAAGCATACGATGAAATGGATGAATATGGATCTGACGAAATCTTTTGCTTTGGGCTGGGGGTTTTGTTCACAAGTGGCTGGAAATATTGTCCCAAAAGGCAAGGATGATACTAGTAGTGTATTTCGGATCAGCAATGGCTTGAAGTAGGCAGATGCGAATCGAGGATCAGCTTATATCACTCACCATTCCTTCGGAGCTGTATGAACAAACAACTCAGGAACCATCTAGATCTGGCTCCCACTGCTCACTGCATGCATGAAAAGCAGTCCAGAGCCGTAGACGAGGATTCAGCCCTCGATATGGCTTGTATGCTCTTTCGTGATTCCATCGAAGCATAACCTCTATTCCGTTATTCCTCACGCACCGCTTGGTTTGCCTGGTCCAACGGCAAGACGCAGTCGCTACCGAGATATGGTGCTGTCCAGTATGTGTAGGGTCATGGCGTCGTGCAGCGGCAGGAGTACTTCCTCTTTCCTCTTCCATTTCAAGACATATTTCGGCGCGGTAGGCTGCTTCATTGTAGCTTCGTGAGGTAGGGGACGTAGTACAGAATGGGCCTGCCTGCTCGCCTTCCCATTCTCTGCGTTCTTCATCCGTTGGAAATTCGATGTGGAACCGCAGCAGATTCAGGGCATCGCTATCCTTCGTACGTCTTGACACTCCAAAGGGTTGGTTCACACTGTCTTTCCCCCTTTTGGTTTTCATGACCCCGATATCGACGCTGACCTGCGGATGTTGTGTGTAAGAGACTGTCGTCAATACTCAAATTCCTGCCAACCTCAAGCAACCCTACCTGATCAAAAAAGTGTTCAGCGAGTTCAATACTGGCGCCTTTATCACTAGACTTGGATACTACCATGGCATATCGCCTTGTGGACCTGGCGTCAGTAAGCGCCATGTCGGACCTGGGAGTAATGGATTTAGAGAGTGTTGGGTCAGTTGATCGATAAGTTTATACATCTTTTGTAGACTGTGCATGCCTCTCATTAGATTCTTATCCTGTCCAATGAGTACTTGCCGACTTTCCTGCTCCTCTCGTCCGCAAGAATGGTCGGATTGATGTATTTGCCGTTCTTCGGGTTCCTTCCTCCCGGGAGATATCGTTTCCTGCTCCCGAGTGGCAACGCACGCTCTTCTGCACTTAGTTCCGCCATAGCATCCTCTTTGCGCTTCCGCCATCCTGTCACAGGTTGTTCTTGTATCGACCCTGCGGTCTTGCCAACTTCGTTGAGCAAGACTTCAATGAAGTTTGCGTCGTAAAGACCCTCCGTGGCAGCAGCGATTTCGTTCCTGAGACTTTGGATCAATTCGTGTGCGCCAAGGGTGTTCGCGCTGAGTCCGACTAGCCAACCACTCATTCCCACAGCGTCAATGGCGCAGCTGAGTAGGTGGGCGATGGACCTGATGGCTTGATTGCTCGATCGAAGGTCCTGCGCAGCACCAAGGTCGCTGGGCACGACATTGTCGTCATCTTGACTCTCGATATATTGCAAGGCCCAATTTCCATCAAATAGCTCCAGCCGAAGAACCGAAATCAGGAAATAGAGCTCGTCATACGTGAGCATCTTGTGCATGTTGGTAGCGACCAGTTGTTGTGGGAAGGCCTGAAGGCGAGCGAGCAGTATTCTGCATGCCTCACTCCGTTCCGCAAGACCAGACTCTAGTAAACGGCTTGCAATTTCCAATTGCAGAGTCGCCTTGGCTGTTTCTGAGGCGACGCGACTTTCATCAGCGCCCGGGCCATCAGCCATCTCGATATCTCCCTCGTCGTCATCCGTGCGGTCCCTGTCCTGGAGAGACAAGACGAGCCTTTGCAGACCTGCCACCACCTCACCAACTTCCCAATGGACGGGGAGTGACACGAGATCGCAAAGCAGGGTGAAGGTGGGTTCAGATTCTTGAATCGCAGCCATGATGTCGCCGGAAGCGATGCGTGGTCGACTATCGATTGCCAGAACAGACTTAGGCAAGGCATGCTCAATCTCAGCAGCTGTCAAGTAGCCAGCCATTGCGAACCATCGCAGAATATTGCGTGAGACGATGACTAGCTGCAGCCTGCTACCTTCTGCCGCTTTCGTGGAGCGTGGTGCACGCCACTTGAATGTCCTCGCTAGCAAGTAGATAGCCTTCTTCGCCTCAACATGTTGCGGATCGTACGACTTTGGTGGAAGCTCCCAAAGCTTCGATGGAAGAATAGAATGGCCATTTGCGAGTCCATCGGCCTTCGTCGTTAACGGCTGCCCATCATCTTCGACATGTAAATCCTTCGCAACCAGCAGTTCAAGCTTAGCGATGGCTTGTTGATCAATCAGTCGATCGACTTCGGCTTTCCAGGCCTCCCATTTCTGCCGTTTGAATTCATTTCTCTTGCTCAGGTGCTGAGCCTCAGTGGTATTCGAGAATTTGCTCTTGCCCATGACATCAAGCAACAGAGGTCCATGAGCTTTTGCGCGTCTCCCGTCGTCTAGAATATCTCCGACTTGGAACGCAACAATGTTGTTCTGGGAAACAGCAACAATTATGCCAAGGTCTGTGAATTGCGACACGATAGACAGCGACGCTGAGGATCCTGGTCGGCCCTCCTCCGAGCTCAAAATAGATCCGTATTTTGTATCGTAAACAGCTATCTTGTCGTCCGAGACAGCAAGCAGGGTCGCGGATGATAGTCGTGCGAAACTGTTGACACGAGGTACACCTTTGCGACCCAGCTCAAAGCAGATCTTTGGCACGACACCCGAAAGATCGAAGACGACGAGACGCTGGCCTAGGCGCTGATAGAGCATGCCCGTGCCAGGGTGTAGCTCGTAGGCAACCGTCTGTCCCGCACCACCATGTCGAGATGCTAAGTCATAGCTAAGAAGCTCTTCCATGGGCGATCGAGACGTTTGTAAGGAAGGTCCAGTGGTACTTCTCAAGGCGTGGATGTGAACAGTTCTTTTGGCACCTGATCGTATTACCTGAAACGAAAGTGCGGGTGCATTATTAGTAACGACCTCAGGATGTGCGAGGTCCAAGAGTGCAGCAGCATCTTCTCTGCTCTTCAACAAGCCTTTTCGGGCTGTGTCAAAGTCGAGCACTGCAGTGTATTCCACCTCACACCCCTCCGCCAAGCTCAGATCTCGGTGCCATCTCTGGGTGGAGAGGTCACTTGAAAGGCATTCGACATTGCCATTCTTATATGAGACAAGGACAGCATGATCCACCTGATCGCCGGGTGTTCCATCAGCGGCGGGTACCAGATCGAGTCCGGCGATGTCCCCATGCCGCAGTTGATGCTCTGCTTTAGCTGGTAGGCGTGGCTCCTTCTCCTCCGACCGCACTTTGCCTTGCTCTTCTATGAAGCTGACTAGTCGGAGCCTTGCGTGTCGGATACCATCGCGGAGAGCGACGTATGTCTGGCGCTGGGAATGCAGTGGTTTTGCCCGTTTGCAGTACACGGAGCACGGCGGCGCTGCCAGGTAAGAGTGTGGCGGGAGAGGATAAGAGGTCACAGTGCTTTGGTTCTGGACCTGCAGATCATCAGCAAGAGCGTGACAGTGTGTTTTGGTCGTCACCGTAAGCATACGTTGTAGATATTGACGCCTTCACCATCAATTCCCACGGCGACTTCATGCCGCTTCCGCTTCCTCGATCCGTTGAAACTGCAGACAGGAGACGCAGTAATGTTCCCCTGTTCAACTGGGCGGGGCAGCTGGGCGATCGTATAGGGTTCCTCGATTCCGCCGGACATGACTTATTATTGCCGGTATAACAAAAGTAATGGCCCGCTCCAGTTCAGTGGCAGCTTCTTCGCAAGCAGGGCAGAAAAATATGGCGGGTAGAGCCGGCTAGCTCAACCTTAGATATGCACTAAGTCGCGACACGTTCACGTCGTCATGCGACTGACGCGCCTGTGGATTCGAGACGACACCCCAGTTCAGTACATCTTTGACGACCCCTCATCACCGTATTTCACGCTCATTCTGTCGTTCAGCGGTATACAGTCACAGGTAGGCGATGTCATATGCATGGCAGCAGCGACTGTCATGTCAGCCGTGACCGCAGACAGCGACAATGTGCACCCATTCTTCTCACGCCAGCAGGGTAAGCATCAAAGACATTACGTTGGCTCAACTTGTGCTGACTGGTTAGGATTTGGGCAAACCGCACACGAAGAGCTTACGGACAATGCCTCTGAAGAACAGCAAGACAAGCCAAAACGAGCAAGGGGCAAGAGGAGGAAGCCTCTAGAGGGTCAGAAACCGGCGACACAGAAGACGTTAGTAGAGATTGTCAATCCGAAGGCTACTGGGCCCGCCCAGAGCTCTGTCGTCGGCTTGTGCTCATCCGAGCCGGACATCAACAAAGGACGCAGGAAACGACGTCGCACAAATGACAATGAAGCGGTGGACGTTGGGCTTGAGGACATACACCCTCCCTCGGATGCTGAAGAAACCCCGGGAGACCAAGCAGATGAAGAAAGATCCCCGATCGTCCTCGTCTCTGTGTCGTCGCCTCAACAGCCTGCAGCAGTATCCAATGTGAACCCTGGCGAGATTCATTTGGTGGAGACGCCTCCGAAGAAGCTTCTGAGACTCAATGCGCAGGGAAAGTTCAGCTCGCCGCCTTCGAAGAAAGGCAAAGATGAGGACGAATCCAAACAAGACCTCCCGAGACGAGGGACCAGACAGCGAAAGTCTACTAAGGCGGTTGCTGAGAAGAAAAGTCTAGTCGTGCGTCTGAAGTATGGTGGCGATGCGGCGAAGCGTCGAGCTATAGCCCACCAAGTCGGTCGCATTCTCGAAGGCCAAGAAACGGTGTCTACCAACAGAAGAACGACACCCAAGACACGTACGCTTCGCAAACCTAAGCCAGAAAAGCCGACGCACCCTTTTTTTGCTGGGGGAACCGACACGAAGCAGCAGCAGCAGCCGCCGCCAAAGCGGGATTCGCCTCGAAAGTCGTCTGCCATTACGCCTGGAAAGCTGAAGATGCAATCCGCTGACCGATGGCACGACTCTGAGGAGACCACTAGCACCTTCACGTCAGCCTTGCTGAAGGACCGACACATGATCAAGCACCCAGGCGCGAGGGATGCACCTTTTCCTGCTAAGGAGCAAACCCATGTCCGCAGTCTTGACGCATTCGCTTTTGATCATCCTGAACAAAACCGGGATTCCAATATGTCAAAGAAGCAGCGGAAACGAAAGCAAGCCAAGCTTCCTTTGCCGGATGAGCAATCCATTCTATCGCACTTTGCATCACAGCTCAATGTTGTGGACGGTAGAAAGCTCCGCTCTGATGGCTTCTATGAACCTGATGCATCCCTTCACGTTCCACAGCGGCTGCTCATATCTGGACAAGAGATCGCAGAGAGTGTAGCAGAGGAGATTTCGACACCTTTAGGAGAGACCGACATCGATGAACTGTCCTCGACACCTCAAAAAATAACGCATCCTGCATTATTGCGACTGCACACTAAGATTCCCACAACACTGACCGCGTTCGATCTATCCAAAGGCGAGACGCAGCCATGGGCACAAAAACATGCTCCGTCCACTTCTGTGGAAGTCCTGCAACCAGAGAAGATGACTGCGATTCTCAGAGACTGGATGAAATCCATGGCAGTACAATCAGTCATTGGCGCAGCTTTACCGCTTGGCAAATCTGGGTTGTCGAAGACGGCAGAAAATCCGAAGAAGAAAAGGAAGAAGAAAACAGACGAAATGGATGATTTTCTTGTGAACAGTGATGAAGAGATTAATGACATGAGTGAAATCATTAATGATGATGACGTTTTGGACAACAAGAGGAAGACCGCGCACAGTGTGGTACAAGCTGTACACGATGGCACCAAACTCAGCAACGCAGTCTTGCTGAGTGGCCCTCATGGATGTGGTAAGACAGCTGCCGCTTACGCAGCCGCCAAAGAACTGGGATTCAAAGTGTTCGAGATCAGCTCCAGTGAGCGCAGAAGTGGGCGAGACGTGCTCGACCGAGTGGGTGACATGACAGCCAATCACCTTGTGAAACACCACGGCATCGAAGAACATGGCGAGGCGTCATCGACCGAGGGGGAGCCATCACGGATGGAAGAGGCTTTTCAAAAAGACCTCGAAAGTGGTCGACAGGGCAAAATGAGCAGCTTCTTCAGGCCGAAAGAATCCGTCAAGAAGCAAGACGCGCCGAAGAAAGTTATCAAGGAGAAGCTCGTGAAGGCGATTCAAGAATCTCTTAAAAAGCCCGCCAAGGAACAACAACAATCGATCATTTTGCTGGAGGAAGTCGACATCCTGTTCAAAGACGACAAGGACTTCTGGGCGACCGTGCTCAAATTGATATCTACCTCGAAGCGGCCCTTCATCCTGACATGCAATGATGAAGATCTTGTACCTTTGGGGGCGATGTCGTTCTATGCAATGCTCCGCTTTGTGCAGCCATCTCTTGATCTGGCCACAGATTACCTGCTCCTCCTTGCAGCGGCCGAAGGTCATTTACTCAAGAGAAAGGCAGTGGCAATGCTCTATGAGCAGCACGGCCACGACCTTCGAGCATCCATCACTGAACTCGACTTTTGGTGCCAAATGGGCGTAGGGGATCCCCGAGAAGGCCTGAGCTGGATCTACCAGCGTTGGCCACCTGGCTCCGATCTTGACCAGAATGGTCGCCAGTTGAGAGTTGTCAGCGATGAGACCTATCAGCAAAACATGGGCCTGCCATCAGGATCTGGATCAGGATCAGCGGAAGTTTCCCTGTTGTGGATGTGGGCCGAATACGACATCGAGCCCTCGACTGCCCTGGGCTGGCGAAGTGATCCAATAGGTCACTCCACAGCTAGCACCAATGTCGAGCGACATCGAACACGGCTCGCTCAACTATCACATCTTGCCGACGCGTTGAGTGCCGCGGACGCTTGCTGTGCTATTGGGCTGGCAGGAAGCGCACCTCTCGATACCACACAAAAACCTATGTCGAGTAAGGCAAGGGGCAACTATATCGAAGGTCTTGAATTTCTGCAGACAGACGAACGCATTGACTGGACAAATACGAGCAAAGAAATACTTACAGCATTGACAGCTTCTGCATACCGCACCTTTAGCGACGAAGATGTTGACCATGACGACATTATACAGAAGACGCTTTCTCGAAAGCCACAACCGACTGACGAAATCACTTCTCGACGCGCGTTCGCTTGCTTTGATGCCATCTCAGTCCCTCCAGAGACCGGTCTGAGTGTGAACTTGCAGCCATCCGCCTTCGACAGTACTCTACAGACGATAGCATTAGATCTCGCACCCTATGTCAGATCTATCATACAGTACGACCAAGCTCTAGAGGAACAGCGCGATCGCCTCGATCTTCTGACATCTGAAGGGAGACGGCTGAAGCGAGCGAGGACAACTCGTGCTGCCAGGAGTGCCCTCGAGGGAGGGCAGCGATCGACAGTCCGTAGAGAGCGCTGGTTCACCAAGACTCTAGACACGGATGCTGTTCTTGCTACTGGTGGTAAGACTTGGCCTAGATTCTCCGGTCATCTAGGCACTGCATCTGTCGGGTCAATTGATGCTACGGAGACAGGAACGGCGCCAGCCTCGAGGGCAGGGAGTGAAGAAGTTCGGTACGAGGACATATAATGTATGTATGCCAGCTACAGTGGCGCCAGATATCGCTCCAGACGGACGCGCAAAACATTATCACACGAGAAGAAGACACATTCGTACAGTAAATTACCTCAGCGAAGCAGCGTCACCGTTCCCCTTCCTCAACACTACCTCTCTGCATCCCTATGCACACTCCTCGCCCTCCTCACCAACTCCTCCGCGGTAATAACATTTTCCACATCCTCGCCCCACCCCCTCAGAACCATTGTCAACAAATCCTTCTTTTGAATCTCATCTTTCCTCTCCAACACCTCCATGATATCCCAATTCGCCCACACAAACTTTCCATTCAACACTCTCGCTTCCGGCTGCGTAGCCAGCCACACCGCCATCCCAGCCGGCAGTCTCGGATCATCAGGCGCTTTCCTCCCCGCCGCCCTCGCGAGATCCGTCGCCACGACTCCCGGCTGCATATTAAAAACATTCCAGTCCGGATGTTCAAAGTGGAGATACTCTGTCAATTTGACAGAAGCGAGCTTGGACGTGCCGTAAGCCGCGGCGCCCGGCGCGTATGGGATGTGCGCCGCACCCGAGGGAATGTTTATGATCGTCCGAGGCGTCTCGGGACTCAGGGAGCGGTTGGCGCGGAGAAAGGCCTGGGCTACCATAAGAGGGCCTTTGGCGTTGAGTTCGAAGGCGTGCCAGAGTTCTTCAATGTCCACGTCGATGAGCGGGCCGTTTCCCGAGAGACCGCCTGCGTTGTTGACCAGGACGTCGGGCACGACGTTGCGGAAATGCTGCACGACGGAATCCATGGACTTCTGGATCTGCGTCGCGGACGTGATGTCCGCGACCGTGACCAGGACTTCTGTTGTGGGGGAGATGGCTTTGATTTTGCTGGCTGTCTCGTCGAGAGAGGATTGGGTGCGGCCCAGGAGTGCGATGCCTTTGGCTTGGGCTTGGGCGAAAGCTATGGCGATTGCGCGCCCTATTCCTCGACCGCCGCCTGTGATGAGCACGATCTTGTTGGAGGCGGAGAGCCTGGGAGAGGTCGGATCGATGGCTGGATACTGGTCGTGGTGGTAAGTCTTGGTGAAGGAAGGGTAGAGAGGCGCCATCGTGGTGAGGAATCAAGTGATCGGGTAAGTTTTGATGAGGTGAAGTCTGGCATGTCGAGGGCTTCAATATAAGAGTTGTCTGGTTGTTGCATTGATTGTCAAAGGTTTCGGCTTTAATGAGCTACGCTGGAGATACCGGCCTTTGTATGGGATTCTCGTGAGAGGCTTGCAGATCAAGGAATTTGTGGCTTCGCCAAACGACGGTCAGCCGAAACTCGCTGATAGTTCCGTACAGTCCTGCAAGCATAGAGACACATGCGAAATCTGGAATGTAAGTATTCGTCCCGATCTTTTGATACATTGTCGTAAGTACGCACTCGCTCTTGTCTATCTCCTCTCCACATGCCTTCGCAGGCAGGCTTACTTTGAACGAAGATTGATGGGAAAATCCAATGACACACCCACACGTACCGGCTCATGTCCTTGCACCAAGACACATATCGAATCCTGCTCTTCTAGCTAGACACGAGAGCCTTTTGATAACGCCCTTTACGCCGACGCTCTAATGCTTAGCAGTGACTTCCTCACCTGTCGCCTTCTCGACCCACTCCTTGGCGATATCACCAAGGGCGACCATGCAGACTGTCTGCCAGATACCCAGACCGATGCGGGGAGCAACGCCACGGTACAGACCCTTGACACCACTGGTCTTGTAGATGTATCCAAAGGTGTTGCCGACCGTCATCTTCTTGGGACGGTTCGGGTCGTCCTTCTTAGATTGCATCTCGACACGCACGACCTCGATCGGCTGGTTCCAGGCGCTGAGACCTCCACCAAGGGCGGAAGCGAGGATCTTCTCCATGGTGGAGAGCTTGATCGAGTGGTCTTCCTTGCCGGTGAAGCTACGAATACCATTCTCACTATTGAAGTCATGTCAGCCTCTACCATTCTGGAATTTCGAGGTCGAGTTCAAACTTACGCAACTCTGCTCAGACCGAATCGCGATCCCCAGTTCGTCACCTGTCTGACGGCGACAGCGTTGACACCCTTGTTGATACCCTTGATACCCTCGGCACGGTAGATGTTCATGAACGTCTCCATAGTGCCCGGAGGCTTCTTGCCAGCCTCGGCGGCCTTGTGCTTGGTCATCTCCACCGTCTTCATGCACGTGCAGAAACCCATGGTTGCGTAAGCCTGCGCGAGACCTCCCAGCATACCGCCCGAAATACCCGCAACGAAGTTGCTGGCGCCAAAAGACTTGGCATAGTACTCGCCCTCGGATGCAACGAAGAGGAGCACGGCGCCCTTGGTGGAGGCTTCGATCCAAGCCCACGGAATGAGACCTTGGTAGACTGTAGTCGCAGACACACATCAGCTCTAGTTCTCCTCTGTGTACTTCCACTCGCTCCTTCTCATTATTGATGACTTACAGCCGAGGACACCGCCGCGACTCCAGATACGCGCGATCGAGCTGGCGATACCATCACCGCGGTTGGCGGCCATGGTGGTTTTCATGACTTCGAGCGGCTGACCGAGGGTGGAGACCTCGAACATGTTCAGACCGGAGCCGAGGAGCAAATTGCTGAACTTGACGGGCTTCTTCTCGAGCTTGGGGCTCTCGCCCTTGACGCTGGCGGTGACGGCGGACATGCTGGTATGGGGGATTGCTGGGATTCAGGCCTGACCGAGGCAAGTGTGCGGCTTCTTTGCCTGGGAGTGTGGTGTGCGATGGGGAGTGGAGGCGAAGAGAGGAGACCGCGGCGGTGGTGGTGGTGGTGTGAGAGCGGATAGTTTGGAGGAGCGGAGAGTAATCAGAATATGGGGGATGGAGTGGGAGCGGCGTCCCAGACGAGACGGGAGTGGGCAGTGGTGTGTCGGACTTGGTGATGGGAAGCTTGCGATAGGAGACGCTGGGCTGTTGCCGAGCTGTGTGGTCGATCGGCTAAGTTAGTTCTAGCTCTACTACAGTTTGCTACTACTGGCACGGCTGACGGGTTTTGCTTTGGTCGGCTCCGGGGATACCGTTGAGTGGCTGCTGGGATGATCTGATCAAGGCGGATAACAAGATCAAGACATGACATGACACATTGGGTATAGGAGGCTTGATTTCAATAATAAGTAAACCCCCTTAAATAACATAACCGTAGAAAGGCCTGTCCACGCGCAAAGCTACCACAAGCAAGCACCCAGAGCGAGATAACTACTGACTGCTTGCTTGTTCCTGGCGGGCCCAATGCAGCAGATGAGTCCCATCGTCTTGGGCCACAAAGAACGCACGCACGCTGGGGGTTCCTCACGCCAAATCCGACACCCCAATCGTGTCGGAAAGTCTATTTGTGTGCCTCAACAGAATGAACATCGGACTCCGATGCTCCAGCACTCGCTGCTTGGAGGCCGTTGCCCGACAGTTCTCGTCAGCAGATCGGTGCATGGTCGTTGTGCCCGCTTGTCTGGACCTGCATCG
>NHNU01000002.1:223099-262973 GCA_002785985.1 Microcyclosporella mali | reverse complement strand
CCACCGCCACCACTTTTACGCCGGGCGGAACGAGTCGACCGCGTCATCGACGGCATCAGGCTGGGAGAAGACCGCAGAGCAAGACGGGGCGGTGCTGGTGCTGGTGCTGGCGCTGATGCTGGAGAGGTATGGGAGGAAGAAGCAAGAATCGATCAGAGACGGAGAAGAAGGAGAAGGGTGAGTTAAGTTGAGAGCTATAGGACCAGGGCAAAACTTTTGACTGACTTTTTCTTTTTTCTCAATCACGCAGTACGACAGAGACATTATCATATGAAGCATTCGACCACGCCTGAATGGTCCTGAGAACAAGCGCTGCTCGACAAATGACAAGCTTCCGTGATACTGGTACTGGTACCGGTACTCGAACGGCCGTTAGCATTTTCCCCCTTTGAAAAGCACTCGAAAGAACACGAGCGTGCTCTCATCAATGAACCAGAAAAGAAAAAAAAAAAAAAACCTCTCAGGGATTTCGGAAATCCAAATAGAATCGTTGTCAGTTCTCTCGTGGAGCAAGCACTTTCGGTCTGTCCCATCAATCAATATCAGATAAAACAACACGTTCATCCGGCCCCCTTTTTTTTTTTTTTTTTTTCCCCCTCTCTTCGAGTATGTCTTTTTTGCTTTGGAAAGGATATGAGTGGCCGTCATACATGGGTTCATATCGGAAATTCTTCGCCTATTGTTAGACGGTCGTGCGGAGCCCACACGACCAAAAAGGAGCATTTCAGAGATGAGGCGCTGTTCCGTAATCTTGTATTGGGAATGGGTATCATTCATTAGCGCCAATCCTCCTGCTGTGCCGCGACACTGTGCCGCTCAGGATCAGGACTCTTGCTAGTGGCGCCTATCTGATATATATGTGACCTGCGAGTGCGCAATTCCTCTGACAGAATTCAACCACTGCCTTTTCATACACTCGTTCGTTGTGGGTTATCATCACTACTATTTGCTGAAATATACACAGAATTTGACTGGACCTTTTCTTGACTGCAAGAGACTCGCTTTACTGCTTCATCTCCTTTGGGACTACCCCATCATCACTACTGCTGCGGTCTCCATCTTCGTTGATGTCTGCTTCGATGAGGGGTCCGGTGTAGAATTTGCGACCTTGGACGAACCAATACACCGTTGAGAAGGCCAAGATACCGGCAAGGTATACAATGGCATAGTTCATCTGTTGAAAGATTAGCTCTTGGTCACCGAAGAATAAGATCGAAGACAAGGCTTACGTTCTCAGCAGTGACAGGTCGGACTGTGGGCATGATGAAGATGATCGTCACGAAGAGGGTCCAAATGCATGCCCAGGCGCTCGTCAAAGGCCCGAAGATAGGACCCAGATTCCATGGTCCAGGCTGGAACTTCCCAAAGACAAGTCTGCAGAAAATCGGGATGCAATAACTCCAATCCAATGCGATGGCAGTCACGTTGAAAACACCAAGGATGGCGGTATACGACCCAAGACCGATCAAGTTGATGAGGATGCAGAAGACGACCGAGATCCACACTGCCAGGATAGGTGTACCCGTAAGCGGGAGGATCTTGGTCCAGAGGTTGGCGAATGGCAGAAGGCGATCTCGCGAAAAGGCGAAGATTGTGCGTCCCAGAGACTGCATAGCAGTGAAGGTGACGAACTTGAGGATGATGAAGGCGCAAAGGGTGAAGACGATGCCACCGGATTTGCCTAGGACGTTGTAAAAGATTTGAGCAACGGGCTGCTCGATCGCGGATCCGAGGATGTCGTCAGGGTTGCCCATGCAAAAGCAGAGGACAATGTTGAACAGGAAGCCAGCGACGTAGGTGAAAAGCATAGCCATTGAGATTGCCCAGGGAGCTTTGACGGCAGGGTCTTTGATCTCCTCGGTGATATGGGCGGTGGCATCGTAATCAGTCATGGTCCATGAGACGGACAAGAAACCAAACAGGAAAGACCAGCCATTGGGAGTCCAACCGGAAACGTTGTGGATGTCAGTGAAGACATATTCGGCAGTATGCTTTGGAGTTCCGTTGCTCGGCTGGGCCATGGCAAGCAGAGCAATGGAGCAGGTGACCAGGACAAGGATGTGAAAGATCACGTATGACTTGGTCATCTTCTCCATCCAGTAGGTGCTGAGACTGTTGACGAGACCAGTGATGACTGTGAGACCAGCCATTACGCCGACTGTCTGTCCTGTTGTTGGTGCGTACGAGAAGTCTGTCGCGATGGAGACAGCAGCCAGGAGCAGGGCGGATGCGCCCCATTCTGACGACGCGATACCAGCAATCTGACCCAGCACGTTCAGCCAGCCAGTGACCCAACTGATGGAAGGCACCCAAGACTTGGGTGCGAGGCGAGAAACAGTAAAGTACAGGCCACCAGAGGTGGGATATGCGGAGACGAGCTCGGAAACAGCGCACTGCATCCACGTCAGCAAGGACACTCCAAGGAAGCTAAGCACCAGATATCATCTGCACATACCGCAATGCACATGCATCCGGCGCCCGAGATCAGCCAACACCATACGGCGGATGCACTTCCGCCGGCAGCGAGAGGATAGCTGAAGGTAGTGGCGATGGTGGAGAAGAGACCGCTAATGCTGACGGCGAATGAGAAGGTGGACAGGTAACCAAACTCGCGCTTGAAGACGGGCTTGTAGCCAAACTCAGCGGCCAAGGCGCGATCAGCATCGTTGAGCTCGTCGACGTTCACGATCCTCGTTGTGCCGCCGGGACCGCTGATTTCAAGGTTGCCGATGCTGGACTTGCGCCGGACGTCGTCGATTGAAGGTCCGGTGGCCATGGTCACTGCTGGCTGGGAGGAAGGAGTCGCGTTGGGCAAGAGGCGGCGCTTTTGGGTGCAGTGGCCGGGAGGTAGCAATGGCGATGACGATGATGATGAAAGACTGGAGTTGCTCTGGGACGACACGTCGGGGAGTGGCAGGTGTATCGGAGTCACTCGAAGCTCATGCGGCAGGAGCTAGTCCAAGGTCCTTTCCAGATTGGTCGACAGGCGCTCTGGCAAGACTCGAGGTGCAGTGGGTTGATCACACGCAACGGGACACCGGGAGCAGACGCAAGGCACAGAGGGTGAGGTGAGCGGTATGGAGAGGAGAGGAGGAGGAGGAGGAGGAGTTACTGATATGTCGGCAGGATGTATGTATCTAGTGGTGAGTGGCACGACGACCCTTGCTGTTTCCGAAGATAAGGAAGGATTTGCGAGGGTGGTGGGAGAAGGTTGCAATATCAGCCGCCCGGTCAGCAAGAGCAAGAACAAGGGCAAGAGCAAGCAAGTGCCAAGAGCAAGTGCCAGGCAGGTGCGGTAGGGGAAGGAAAGTGGGTGAGATGGAGCGGCAGGCGCGATAGGGAGAAGAAGGAGAGCAGATAAGTAGATATGTACCACTGCAGACATCAGCCTCGACGTCGTCTCTGCCCATCAATCAAGCGACGAGCGCGCGCGCGCCCGGCTGCCGCTGTCGTCCGTCGAATCGTGTGGCGAGACAATGGCCGACGGCATCAAAATCTACCGAATCGATCGATATGATGTACGCCAGCGAGAGAATTGAGCGGGTGAAAAAGTCTTAGTGCTGCTTGGTGTGTCGATGGTCGATGCTTGAGATGCTTTGGCTGGCCGCCTTCTGGAAGCCGAAGCTGGGCCAATCACGTAGCGGCTGTGTTTCGTGGCGTCCACGTTTTCTGGAGCTATGGCCGGCCGCGATGAGTCTGGCGTCATTCGCGTGCCACGCTGATTCGCTCCTCGCATACACCTTCTCACCCTTGCCACACCTTGAACGCCCACACCTCCCATCACTACTCTTCGATTGAGGACCTGGCCTGGACTCCCATGCGTGCGCTCGTGTCGCGTGCCCACCCAACCGCACCTCTCCTCCCGCCACCACCCTGCATCTCGCTTGCATCCACTCTTCACCACTTCCCTCCGCCATCGCCTGCATCCTCCCATCCTGCTATGCGCGTGGCCTGCCCGCCTTGTCTGCTGCCCGTGATGTACCGACAACGACTTGTTGCGCGTCATCCAATGCTCCTCCAGCTGGAGAGGCAGGTGTTCGTGAAGCTGGTGTCTGCGTCATGTTGCGTTCAGGTACATGTACATGAACTGCGGACCCTCGGCAAGCATTTATCCGACTGCTCAAATCCAGCTTCAACCTCGACCCGGGCGTGTCAGGCTCGTATCTATCTCTTATCTTTCACGTTTCATCTCATCTGCCGATTCAACACTTCTCTCCATCACCGCGTTTCATCACCATTTCGAGTCATTGTTCTCGCTGCCGTCCCAGTAGAGCTTGAGAGATAGAGAGATAATGCCTCACAAGGAAGAAAGCGGCATCTCCGTTGTCGAGCTCCATCCCACCTTCGCCGCCGAGATTCATGGCGTTCAATTCGACAACTTGTCACCTGACGTTGTCAGTGAATTGACAAACATCATAGCAAAAGTAAGCCAGCCAAGCGTCAAGTATCATAAGCTTTTGGCTAAGATCGCTTGAGTATGGTGTTGTACGCTTCCCAACCACTGGTCTTGACGACGCCGGTCATGTTGCCTTTGCTAGCAAATTCGGCGAATTGGACGACGTCAGGTATGCTGAGCCATGATCTGCGACGTCGACTTCTTTGACCGAGATCGAGATCAGTCCTTATAACAAGCAAGGGAAGAAACATCGTCTAGCATTCGAACAATTGTTCGACGTGAGCAATCTTTTGGAAGATGGATCGGTTGCTCCTCTGGATAGCCACAGATCAGCCATGAACAAGGTCTGGCATATCCCCGCTCTTTTGCTGCAGAGGCTGACCACGTCAGGGCAATTCCATGTTTCATGTCGATAGTTCCTTCAACCCAAGACGAGGAGGCTATAGCATCCTTCGAGCCCATCAGCTCCCTCCGCCAGGTACAGGTGGTGCCACTGAGTACGCCGATACTCGCACAGCATTCGATGATCTTCCACAAGGCCTAAAGCAGGAGTTGATGGAGCATGACTATGTCGCATGTCATTCTCTCTTCCACTCGCGGAAGACGGCTGCTCCAGAATCCTTACCTGGCCTGAATCCCGAGGACCACTTCATGTCCCGCCACAAGTTGATCCAGCGTCACGAGCCGAGCGGCCGCATGAACCTCTACATTGCATCCCACGTACACCACATTGAAGGTGTCGATAGAGAGAAGTCGACAGATCTCATCCACAGACTATATAAGCATTGCTCTCAAAGTAAGTATACTGTCAGTATCCCGTGGGAGCACGCGGGCGACATGATTCTATGGGACAACACTTGTGTCATGCATCGGGCTACCGGAGGCTCCTTCGAGGGAAAGTATGTTCGTGGTGAGCATGACCTTAGATGAATCAAGCATTCCACGGCGTTGCTAATATGGAGCTTAGATATGAGGCGGGCAACTGTTCACGACAGCAGCTCCACAGCATGGGGACTGAACGAACAGACCAGCGAAAGGATGGGGTATCCGTAGAGACAGACTTCACGATTGTTTCTGCGATGTTCATTCTGCTATGCACGCCACTTCCAGAACGCAACGATGTTCACTACTGCACTCGATGAAACAGGACTTTCTTCATCATTGAACACTACACCGAGATTGTCAAGCATATACTCACGAGATTGCTCTTCGCGATAGCACAGAACCATTTCGTAGCACGCTGTTGACATCGAACAGCTCATACAAGCTCTCAGACCCAACATCCACTGATAAGATCGTGATGTCTCAGGAGGTAAGCGAAGTGCCTCCTGAGAAATTGTCTCTGCGAAATCGAGTCCAGCGGGTCCTCGGTCTCAAAAGAGTTGAAAAGCGGAGTGAGGAAGTGCGTAAGGCGACATGGCGGGCGCTACATCCAGCAAATATCGCTCTACACCTACCTCAGGATCCGGAGCCAGAGCACAACGCGACTCACCGCCTGCTCCCGCACGAACACCTCGAGGCCTGGGCGCATTGCAAAGAGCGCGACCAGATCGCAGCGGATGAGCGAGCCATGAAGCCCGGGCCTCTGCTCTATGGCCCCATACCTCGCAGGCCAACAGAGCACGAAAAGGCCAACCATGACCAAGCCGTCAAAGCCCAGACCGAGGCCGATGTCTCGCTCCTCCCGCCCCTCGAGAACGACGTCGTGCAAGTCATGCGAGCGCTGAAGAAATCCTCCTACTTCCGCCCCGTGCTCGACCCACGAAGCGAGATTCTGCTGGTGCGAGGGGAAGATGTAGCTCCCATGAGACGGATCCAGGATATGGCGAGGAGTCTGCTGAACGATGAGAAGCTCCATCTGTGCAACGATCTTCACCGTTTCCTGAGTGCGCAGCAATCGTATATCTTGAGGTTGCTCATGTTCAATTCTGCAATCGAGGTGACGACAAGCACGCAGGGCCATGGGCTAGAGACGCCGGATCTCAAACAGGTCCGGCTGGCGGAGATTTTGGAGAATAGTCCACGACGACCGAAGGATCTGGACAGTGGATATTCAAGACCATCGGCTTCGAGTAACAACGATGCCAGGAAGTTGGAGCGACCAATGACGGAACATTTCTTCGAGTATCTCTCTCGAGGTAGGCAGACACCACCCCCTCCTGACGACTCTCCTCGCTTACGGAGATCACCTCCTGCCCGTCCCGGAATCTCGATCAGCCGTTCTTTTGCCGTGACGCACTGCTACCTGCCAGAAGAGCTCAGAGACTCCACCAACTCGGCCGTGCCCGACTTTCTGCTCGATAGCAGGCGGACTTCAGCAGGTGAGAACACGATTGCGAGTACGAGTCCCAAGCCCTCGAGATTGCGGTATGGTAGGAACTCGACAGAGTCTGCGGTGCCGCCACAGCATAACGGGAGAAGTTCTGCGGATCAGACGGTCGCCAGCTCGAGCTCGAGACCGTATAATGTCATGGACGCCGCTGTGCCGGACTGGTTGACCAGCAGTGGGATGACGCCGGGTAAGGTCGCAAAGCCGAACCCGAAATCGAGGCCATTTTATCTTCGTGGCGGCGGCGATGACCGAGAAGCCCATAGATCTGAGACGCGCAGCATGCTCCCAGCTTCCCTCTTCTCGCCAAAACCTCCCTGCTCTATTCCCGACAGCGACCGTTTCCACAGCGACTCACTCTGGCGGACTGGGGACCGTGCTCAAAAACAAGAAATCCTGACTGCCGATAAGGCAGCAAAAGAACAGACGCAACTCAAGGAGAAGAAGAAGAAGAACAAGTCCGAGACAAGCTTCGCCCCAGAAATTGTTCCGCCTACGGAGTCAGTCACGTACCAGCAGTGGTCTTGACATATCGAGACCCATTCCGGTGACTAGGGACATAACGCCCAGAACCCAAGTACCTTCTTCGCCAGATCCACACCCTGCCAGCCGCAGTGAGAAGTGGCCGGCAACCAGCAAGAGAAGCTCGATCAAGAGCCTGGAGTCTAAGCTGGACGTGATCACGGAGGTGGCATGAATGAGCAACGTTTGCCGAAGGGTGACTGTCAGCTGCTCCTACATACTCGACGAGCAAGGAGAGGAGAGGAGAGGAGAGGGCGCTAGGGCCGAGAGAAGATCAATGAATCCATGCATTGATGAGCTTGCGAGAATCGAAACCGCGACGAATTGCGCTGGCTGGCTGGCTTCAGGGAACAGTCAATGACTAGGCAGTCGACATATAAACGACGATGTTCATGGTATCCACTGTCGAAGTGATCAGACAAATTACATGCATAAACTGTGCATACCCAGCGAACGTTTGTGTTGAGATCGACAGCTATGGGCGTTTCTGCAACCCAGATTATATACAACTCTTGTAGAATGTATAATATGATATTTATCACAGATATCAGCTTGAGCGTGGAGCAGGGTATCTCCCAGAAAGAGGACGACTCCACCGCCGAGTGCATACCCTCTCATCTTCAAAAGGAATCCCTCATGCTTCCTCCTCTGCACCCTCGACGAAACCCAGCTTCTCTCCTACCCTGACCTTTTGTCCCTTTTGTATATTCCACCTGAACCCGCCTTTCCGTATCGTTCCGTCACCAATGAAGCCTTCATCGAAACTAGGTCGAATGCCCTTTGGTGCTTCGAAGACCATGACGATGGTGGAGCCGAGTTGAAATCCTCCCATCTCTTCTCCCTTCCGCAGCGCATGTCCTCCAAGAATCGGCGACGCAGAGGTGTATGTGGCCTCTGCATAGCCGGAGTAGGGCTCGCCTCGCTGGGCGGCCTCTTCTGCGGCCTTGTCGGCCAGCGTATCCGTCATCAAGCTGTTCGTGCGCAGCTCGCGATCGAAGTTGATCACGATGGAGCCGACATTGGTTGCACCCACAGGCGTGTAGCTGAAGAAGCCATATCTCCATCTTCCGAGCAGGACAACACGCTCATTCAGAGTGAATAGACCCGGTAACGTCCTCTGCAGATACGGGCTGACGCTGTACAGCTCTCCGGCGAAGTGGCGTCTGCTCTCGACCACCCATGAGACAGGCGAATGGAAACGGTGATAGTCTCCTGGCGCGAGATAGATGACACAGTAATACAATGCGGTCGGTGTCTCCTTTGCGGGAGGATAATACCATGGTCGTGGTGCGTTTGGTGATCGTGCAAGGTCTTCTGACACTTCTTTTTCCGAACTCTTCGAGGATCTAGTCGATTGGTCGGACATGGTCACAACTGGCGCATCACCGCCTTCTCGGTCGCTTGGATTTGCGTTCTGCGCATCTTTGTTTTTCCTTCCAAGTCTCCACCAGCTCCTCCCTTTCTTGCCAGCAACCGGTCCAGAGAGGAGGTTTGGGAGCGTATAAGAGATTCCATTGACGCGGGCGAACTCTTCGTCGGCATGAATAGTCTCGGAATCTCCTTCGCGTTCACGGTCCGCTGAAGGCTTTGGAGCGTCTTTTGAACCTGCCACATTGCTACTCGCCGGTGTGCCTGCGCTTGGTTCTGTCCCAAGCAATGCATCAACACTGTATGTGACGCCCTTCACTTGTTCGACCTCTCCATCTTCGATAATGCCGTACTGAACAACCTTGCCATCCGCTGGCGACAGAAGAGCGTCCGGATGAGGATCCAGTGGTCTCACTCCAGGCTTCAATGTGCGGTAGAAGAATTCCGAGAGATTTCTGTATGTATGCAGATCCGGCTCGTTGATCTCGTCGAAGTTGACGCCAAACACGTATCCATACAGTTTGAAGCCCGGTACCCGCGCCCAGTATGGTATATCAATACTGTTAAACCATCCCCACCACCTCGACAGCGCTTTCAACGGGATAGTGCTCATGATCTGAACAGTCCATGGTCCCGAAGGCCGTATGCGTTTCCTCCTCTTAGGACGTCCTGATTCTCCATGGTCAATGTCGTCTTCATCCTGTGCCTGTCGCCACTCCTCCTCTTTTCGTAGTCTCTCCCTCTCTTGTATGCGATAGAACTGGAATGCGCCCAGGAAGACAATGCCGAGACCTATGGGGATAGGTCGCCAGACGATGGGCGTGGCGCGTAGAGCATCTCGTAGTCGCGAGCTGAAGGAGGACTTGCGATGCTGGCCTTCCTGTCTATATGAGCGGCGGGTGGTGGAGAAGGGCCGGGAGGCTGACTTGTGAGATTTTGCGGCGATGAGTCGAGGTTGGAGCAACAGGCGCGCCGGCCGGGCGATTGTGCAATTGATCATGTCACTTAAGTTGTTTCGAACATGCTGCACTCATGCCGCAAGATGTCGATGAAGGATGGCTGCTCGGTGATGTCAGCTAAGCACCCTTAGCATACAAGCTAGCGCTACTAAGCACAGCACACGTGTGGTGACATTTCTCAGACTCCACCCCCGGACTTTTTGTGAATCTGTGCCTGTCCAGTGTGATCAAAGCGAATTTCTTTACCATGTGAGAAACCAGATCCCACCGCTCAGACTTTATCAAATGCAGACAAAGTCTGGGCCTGCTCCGATGCAGCATGTGAGCGCACCACTCATCCAGTTTTGATCTTGTGTATTGGGAAGAGGACTGGTGTCGACGCACTGCACAGTTTTCACCAGTATATGGCCTGCATAATCAGCTTCGATACGCATGCTTGACAACGACATGCGGGTTTTAGGCTGCAGACTAAGTCGGTTTAAGATAAACGATAAGCGAAGACGCAACTTCATGATCTCTCCACAAGGGACCTATAATCGCTGTGGCGGAATTGTCCCAGCAATGATGATCGGAGAAACCTAGCAGAAGTCGTGAAAGCAGATCCTGGCTTCTCAAGTCAAATGGCTGGGATCAGAATTGCTCTATGGGCGCGACGTCGTTACACGCGGTCTATACTTTCGCGCAGGAGTTTCAGCACATCGTGTGACATATCGTCGCGAAAGAGTGAAATCATTGAATTTGAGAACTTCTTTCGCTACACCAGCGGACGCTGGCTATGGGCTGAAGAAGCACGGCTCCAAGAGCGATACAAGAGGTTCAACGTCCGAGGCTTGAAACGACTCGCTGCGAAAGCTAGTCAAGCGCAGTTGTGTGTCAGCATCACCAAGCTCGCAGAGGGAGGTTTCAACAAGGTCTTCCGGCTCGCCATGGACAATGGCTCAGTTGTGATTGCAAGGATCCCAAACCCAAACATTGGGCCAGCATCTAAAGTCATAGCGTCCGAGGTCGCTACGATGGACTTCGTGAGCTTTGATTCATATCTGTGTATGCTTGAAGTCGAAGCTAATGAGCACTGAACAGGTACGGAATGTCATCGGCATCCCAGTGCCAAAGGTCCTGGCATGGGATGGAGGCAATTCGAACGAAGCAGAGTCAGAATTCATCTTAATGGAACAAGCGAAGGGCACACAGTTGGAGGAGCTGTGGACTGAAATGGGTCTGGATGACAAGTTCAAAGTGGTCGACGACGTGATTACTATACAGCAGAAGCTGCAGTCCATTACGTTCACAAGGTCTGAGGTTCCTGCTATTGTATCTGCGTCATGAGCTGACAACCAGGTACTAGATACGGCAACCTTTACTATAAATCGGATGCCTTTGAAGGCTGCTCTGAGGTCGACGTATCTGGAGATTTCTCACATTCGGCAAAGACATATGCAAAAGATCATTTTGTAATCGGTCCTGTTGCTGAAAAGGCATTCTGGGAGACAGGAAAGGCATCACAGTCTTCTCAGTCTACTGATCGTGGACCTTGTAAGGCTGCATCTAAGGTCTGCTGGAGCACAGTTTGCTGATCATTTTCTCCAAGGGCCTGATGCACAAGCCTACCTTCGCGCAATTTCGCGAAGAGAGCGGTCGAAGATTCCTTCAACAGAGACACTTACAAGCAATCACGCTACACAAGATGACTTTGCAGTATTGGACTCACCACAGGCCCGGCTTTCGCTTCTCGACAAGTTCGAGGCTGTCAGCCCTTTTCTCCCTCCAAGCGACTCCAGTCTGAACAGTGCCACACTATCGCATTGGGATTTACGTGCTCCCAACATCTTTGTTGCAGACGGCCGAATCACATGCCTGATTGACTGGCAGGATTCTTGGATTGGACCACTCTTCATGCAAGAAAGGCGTCCTCAGCTAACTGAGTACTATGGAGAGACTATGTTGCGACTGCCAGACTACTACGAGACAATGGAACGGAAAGATGAGAAGGACAAGCTCGCCGACAAGGTGGAGAGATCGATTTTGTATTGGTATTATGGTCGAGAGACACGAAGGAAGAACCCGACATTGCAAGAGATATTCGATCTTCCCTTGGCACGCATACGACGGGAGACGGTACTACTTGCCTTGGAAGTATGGGATGGTGAGACCATTCCGCTTCGCGAATGCCTGTACCAATTACACCGGTCAGTATGCTCAAGCAAGATCTCATGAAGCGACGGCTTCACTAACACCTCAGTCAGACAATGGGCCAAACTCCATACTGGCTCTCCTTGTCCTATCAGCTTTACGAGTAAGGAGATCGAAGCTCACGACCGTGTATCAGCGGATTGGAACGATAATGCCAATTTTTGGTCCTCCTTGGAGGGATTCGTCAGCCGAGACGGATACACCTCGATAGAACATTATGAAGAAGCTCGCAAGATGTTCGCAGAGCTTAGGGAAGAAGGCCTAGCTCACCTGGAAGGTGCAGAGTTGGCCGACTTTACCGAACGGAGCCAATGGGCGAAGCCATCAAACGGAGCCTGATGGATCGTGTCGGTAACCCCGCCAGTCACATAAATTGCAGCAGGTGCAGACCTCGACACTGGCGAAACACATTCTGGAGCCCAGTGGGTTCATATGGCCAAGCATGAGTGACGGATACCGGCGGCAGGTCATCATAGTAAAGCAGATGTAAATTTGAAGTCAAATGTTGTCCCAGGACTTGCGGTTCCATACTGCAGCAAGGTGACGTCGCAGACACGCATCGTCTCTTTTTCCACACGCGAGACAGGGATACGCGACGCTTTCACATGGATGAGCACTTTAGTGCATCTGTAGCTTATGTCATTGCAAGTGAATCTTGAGGAGTGTAACAGCCTCACACACGCAACAAGGGGCGTGTTCAGTGGAGGCTCACATTGTGTGGAGGGAGGCGTTCTCGACCTCGAAGGCATATCGGATGCTCCGACAGTGCGACCTTGGAAGACCCCGCGACACTTTTGGGTTGGCGCTACGCGGGCGCGGGAACCCCTGCTTCTGCTTGCTGCTTGCTTCAGCCGTTTGTTTGGTTTCATTCATTCATTGGGCTCGACACACGGCGCTACTCGAGCCTGCTCCGACGCCTGAACTGACACTACCACTGCCACTGCGCCGCAAGACTACTGTGACGGGCGGCACCATTGTTCCCATAGTCATCATCGGGCCAGCGTGGAAGTGTCTCACCTCACTTGCCGGCAGAGCGAACGCCTGGCTTCCACGCTGCAGCTATCCGCCCACCCACTGCCACTCACCACTTCATACTCCCCTCCCCTCGCCTGACTACAGAGCCCGCCGAGCCGCACACGAAGCGCGCGTCCAGCTGTGTCCGAGGGTTTCACAGCCGGCCCGAGAGTACGAAGCAGCCTGCACGGCACATCGCGTTGTCTAGCCATACCGAGTCTGCGCAGCGTGCCCATCGTGTATGCTAAATGGCTGACGGAGCCATGGACATTGACCAGGCCCACGCCGGTGGCAGCAGCAGCGAGAAACACCATCCGATTGACGATGCCTCCATGCACACCATCACCGCTTCCTCGCTCCAGCACTCCAATCCACAATACGACAGCCGGCCGCAAACCTCATATTCCGACACTGGCTTCTCCAGATCCTACTCGCATTCCGACAATAATACCCCCGATCCCATGCAGAATGGCAACGGCCTGAGCCGACCACCCTCCACACAGAGCCAGGGCCAACATGACCAGAACGCTCAGCGGCAGCAAGCACAGAAGAACGCCTCAGTCGTCATCAAAGTGGGCATGGTGGGCGATGCACAGATCGGCAAGACGAGCTTGATGGTGAAATACGTCGAGGGCAGCTGGGACGAGGACTACATACAAACGTTGGGTAAGTGGTGTCGACATCAGCTGTGAGCTGTGCTGATTGTAGGTCACAGGTGTGAACTTCATGGAGAAGACGATCAGCATTCGCAACACTGAGATCACTTTCTCAATCTGGGATTTGGGTGGACAGCGCGAGTTCGTCAACATGCTGCCTCTCGTCTGCAACGATGCGGTCGCAATCCTATTCATGTTCGATCTCACACGGAAATCCACGCTCAACAGTATCAAGGAGTGGTATCGGCAAGGGAGAGGCTTCAACAAAACCGCAATCCCTTTCTTGGTCGGCACCAAGTACGACCACTTTGTCAACTTTCCTCGTGAGGAACAAGAAGAGATCTCACTCCAGGCGAAACGCTTCGCCAAGGCCATGAAAGCTAGCCTGATCTTTTCCAGTACCAGCCACAGCATCAACGTACAAAAGGTTAGTACCTCAGTCATAATAATCTGCGTATCCATCAGCTGATTGTGTTATCGCTAGATCTTCAAGATCGTGCTTTCCAAAGCCTTCGATCTGCGATGTACTATTCCCGAGATCGAGAATGTCGGCGAACCGCTCTTGCTCTATCAAGCTGCCTAATCGGGTGGTAATTGCATCTAGCCGCCGGCACGGGTAGACATGGGAGGAGATGTGCGCCTTGACGGAAGCACTTCCGATACGCAAACACTGCGTCACCCCTACTTCGAAAGAGGGTAGACAATTCACATGATTCCAACGCAATATGAATGGGAGCCGAGGATGAGTTCATGCCTGTACGCTGAGAGATGAGAAACATGCATTGGGAATACGCTGTACGAAATTACTGGGTTCCCGGGGACGGATTGCGAAAGACATACCAGAGCACCGCATTGTTCCCAACAGGGCGCAACTGCTTTTTAGTCATTGAAAGCTTAATTTTTCTTTCCGTCCCGAACTGGTGGGAACGACTGCCTCTCACCATCTCATTTTTTCAAGGAGCAAGAAGAAGCTGAATAGGAAAGCCGTGAGATATGATGGACGAAAGTGAGTAGGAATAACATACACTCGCAACGCATACAACCGTACGATCAAAGTCATTGGTATCATTCTCCACCGCCAAATCGTCCGTGGAAGCCAAAACGCCCACCAGAACAAATCAAGAACCATCCATGTACAGCACTCCTACCTGTTTATCAGAACAATCCCCAACCTCGCCTCTTTCGGCCTCCATCCTCCATTGGGCTCCCCCGCGAACTGCTCCTCTTCTCCCGCGCTTCCAGCTGTCTCAGACTCTCCATCTCCTTGAGCACATGCTCCAGCAGCTCCTTCCGTTTCACAACATCCAAATGTCTTCGGATCTTCGGATCCTCGCGAGCGAATCGTTCGATGGTGGACTCATCCAATTCACGTCCCCATCGCTCCAGCACGCGAGGAAATTGGTAGTAGAACTTACTGAGGAGCTCAGCGTCGAGGAAGAGGTCAGCTGTTGAGGTGAGCTTATCGGCGACGGCGTCGAGGAAGACTTCCGGGCAGTAGTATTTGTTCTTGGGCGAGGCGCATTGCTTGCTCTTGACGGCAGCGAGACGCATGCGGAGGATGTCGGCACGGTCGCGGAGGAAGAGGGCTTGTTTACCCTTTTCTAACAGAGCGGACGAGAAGCCGCCAGCGCCACCTACGCCGTTGCCCTCTAGGACGGTCTCGCCTTTTCGCACGCGGTCGATGAAGGAAATGACGTCCTTGGCCTTTCTGCGACCACCAATCTGGTCTTCCATTGCTTTGAACGCAGCATCGCAGTCTTTAAGCTCGTCCTTGAGGACAATACCAATGTTCTCACGACCTTGTCTCCATTCAGACTCTGTCACTTCGACGCGATATTTGTAGGGCTTGACGCAGATCTCCAATTCATCACTGGTGTCGTAGCTGAGGTCTCGGAGGATGTTCTCAGAAGCCTGTGTGATGGCGCTCACTGCGAAAGGATGAGATGAGAAAGGAGTGTCTTGGATCAGGTCTTGCACAGCAGTCTGGAGAGCTTGTGCTGTCACTGACGTTGCAAGTCTGCCGATGCCGAGCTTCGTCAGAGTCGATGTGGAAGCGTCAAGCTTAAGGTGCCATAATGGATTTTCTGGGTCCGCTTTTGGCAGAGTTGCTAGTGGCTCTTGTAGGCTCTCGCCGCGAGGATCGAGTGGCCTCAGGTCTTCAACGGGTCGATTCCAGTATCTTTGTGCTAGCAGATTCAGGACTTGCTGGTCGAGCTCGCGCTTAACAATAGCTCGAACCTCGTCCCTACCGAACGACTCGGATACTTTCTTGAAGCCGTGCTTGAACGTGTCAAGCGATTCTGCAAGATAGCTCTCGGCACTCAATGGTCTCTCGTTATATTGTACCTTGAATTCGTAGGATGCTTCGGCCAACTCGTGATGGATGGCCTCACCGGTGGTCTTCAGAGAAGCAGACATGGTCGACTCAAGTACATGCATAAGCTTCTTGCGCAGCGCGGAGGTGCCAACCGTCACATTGGACTTTGAGTCGGGCCCGAAAACTTCCGAATGCGCATTGAAATAAGCCGCCTCGTTCTTCGTGATGAGACTTGTGATATTTTGCGAGCCTCGCGAGAAGAGGGACCTCGACTCCTGGGGCACCTTGCAGACGACACCTACGTACCCCAATCGTAAGGGATAGTTCTTGTCTGCCAGTATTTGCGCTCCTCGGACTGGATCGACCAGATCCATCTTCGTGACTACTCCAATGGTTCGCTCTCCTCTTGGGTCCACTCTTCTCGACGCACGCAAGGCTGTAGAATTGGCCAGATCCACATCTGCTGCCGATATTGCCAAGATGACATTTGGCGGTTGAATGTACTTGTCGCAAAGCTCTTGAATCTTTGTTTTGAGTTCTGTCGGCTGATCAAAGGCTTCAACCTGGATATATCCCGGCAAGTCGATGAGTGACAGATCTGGGACATGCGGCGAGTATATTCTAAGCTGAATAGGGTCGTCTGAAACGCACTGCTTCTCTGGAACTGCCAGATTGAGGTCTGTCAGTGTCTTCTGGATCTGGCTGAAATCTGTGATCCTGCCAAGACCAAGAGCAGGAAACTCGCCATACTCAGCGTGCGCTTTGGGCGTATTTACCAATGTCAACTCGATCGGCCGTCGTGTCACCATGTTTGAGCCCTTTGGAAGAAACTCATGGCCAACAATAGCTTCCAAGACAGAGCTTTTGCCTGAAGACTGGGAGCCAACCACAACAATGGATGGTAATGTGAGAGTTTCCGACTGGCCGATAGTCTGCAAAAGGGATCGGATCTCGATCATCTTGCGAGTGAGCATCATCATCTGGTCGTCGCGCGCGGCTTCTTCTGCCGGTCGATCATCTTCGTCGCCTCCTGCATCGAGAGCAAATGCGCCGGCAGTCGCAGCGCCCACAGCAGCAGTTCCAGCACCAGTGCCGCTTTGTTTTGGCCCATTGGGCCCTTCGCTACCACCATCACCGCCATCTTCTAGTCCAGTCTTGCCTTCGTATATGTCCCGCATCCATTGCGGCATCTGTACGCCTTTGACATCTTCCTTCGTCTTATCATAACCTTTGCCGACCTGTGTAAAAACGTCACCCACGGTTCCGAAGAGTCCATTTGCTGCAGTGCTTGCAGTGTCCCTGGCTTTTCCTAGCACGTCTGTCGCATACGTCCATCCTTGCGCGGCTTGATATTGAAGATACGCCACTCCACCGACCATGGCAGCTCCGAACATAGCAGGTAGCCTGACCAACTTCAAGGCAAGTTTGGGCAACGCCCGAGCGAAGGACGCATGTCGGACCGCCGGGAGGTTGTGGATGGCATTCGATCCCAGCGGCCATTTTCGCGCGAGTTTGGGTGCAGAAAGCGCATTTCTGCCAATCGTAGAGGCTACATGATGGGCTCGCGGACGGGAGAGAGTGGTCAAGGTGCGTCTGGCTGTAGGTGCGAGCCGCGAGGACAGCAGCCTCGTCATCATTGTCCGATCATCTCAATATTGACGGTATATGTGGTGAATCCGGCTTGATAATCAAGGTATGAATGTTGTTGGTGGTTTCTTGAGTGTGTGGGTATGTAAGTGTTGTGTGTATGATAGTCGCGTTCACATGCCGTCACTTCTACAATGAGCAGGCCCATCAGGGAAGGACTGTGGTAAGGCTGCATACAACGCGGCAACATCCGCTACCCAGCTTTCTCCCTTTCTCGGACTCCTCTGGCGCATCTACGACGTATTGACACGCGACATCCCTCACTCTCCCCCATCACCACGAACTAGACTACCAGCAAACAGTATCGCGTACCATCTGGATCTATCAGGCTCTGAATCGCTACGCGCCCTGGCACTGGATATCGAGAGGCCCCCATTCACGAGCGTCTGCGCGCTCTGTGTGCTCGCAGCCCACACCAGCGACCACCATGACGGACAAATTACCCCCAAATTTGCTTGCTCTGTTCCAGCCTCGTCCGCCACTGCGCTACCTGCCACCCGCCGATTTCGCGCCTGAAGAACGCACGACGACTCGCATAGAGGGAGTGGCTAATTATGTGAATGCCCTTAAAGAGAAAGCCGAAGCCGACAAAGATGTGACCTACACAGAGTCACACCTCGAGCGTCGCGATCGCGAACAATTAGAGAAGCAGAAAAAGCAGAAATGGCTTTTAGAGGAAGGTGTCCTGGAGCAGTATAAGCCCACGGAAGATCCCAACATTAGAGGCGATGCCTTCAGGACACTTTTCGTGAGCCGATTACCCTACGACACGGCGACGAAAGATTTGGAAAAGGAGTTCGGTAGCTTTGGTCCAATCGACAGAATCCGAATCGTTCAAGACAAGAAGGGCAAGTCTCGTGGTTATGCTTTCGTCCTGTATGAGAAAGAAAGAGACATGAAGGGTATGTAATAACCGCTTACGTTCGATTGTCCATACTAACACCTCGCAGCTGCATACAAGGAATTGGAGAGGCTCAGCATCCGAGGCCGACCAGTACTTGTCGATGTCGAGAGAGGACGTACTGTTACTGGTTGGCGACCACGACGCTTCGGCGGCGGACTCGGTGGCAGGCATTACACCAAGACTCCCAAACCCAGCAGTGGCTTTGGTGGTCCGCCAGCAGGTCCCGGAGGGTTCAGTCGTGGCGGTTTCAGGGGCGGATTCGACCGCGGAGGAGGCTTCCGTGGTGGCAGAGGTGGGTTCCGAGGTAGCGGAGGAGGCTACGGCGGTCGAGGTGGGATAGGCTATGGTGCTCCAGATGGTGCTCCCGCCGGCCCCCGTCAAGGCGGTGGCTATGGTGGTGGTGGTGGTGGCGGCGGCAGATTCGATGATCGTGGCTCTCGCGGCAATGCCAACATGGAACCGCTTCCACCGCGAGGTGGCTATCGAGATCGGGATCGCGACTTCAACAGCGGCCACAAGCGCTCCTACGACGGTGCAAACGGCGGATACGACGATCCCTCAAGACAACGTCGACGATACTAAGCCTGTTGCTCGCGCAGCATGCTGTATGGTAGGGCAACTCCAGATGTGACGTTTGCTCGAGGGTAAGTATACTGATGACACCAGCTCACTGCAGAGACTCACCTACAGCTCGGCTTGCAGACGAAGTCAGTACTATCTCGGCAACGCCGGCTGGAGGGCCAACACGCAAAAGAAGCAAACACAACGGTGAGTCGGACTACCTCCTAGGGTAAGCACCGGCTCGCGCTATCAAGAAGACGACGCTCCACGAAAAGCAATGTGGCAACACGAGCGCCAAGGGCAAAGGGTCAGAGGACTGTCGGGAGGCTCCATTTTCCTTATCCTTGCTTGTTGGACCTCCGTCCACTTCATGTTTTCTCACAGTCATCGTCCAAAAGGACGATGAGGATGTCAGCAGTATGTATGAGTAAGTAGCACAGAGGCGGTAGGTACCATCAACGGGCTTGCTTCCGCTGTAACTGGATGGTTACTGCCATCTCAATGGCAATAAGACTCGATTCAAGCAGCAGTATGCTTTAGCATAATTTCTTCCACCTACACTGACTCGTTGAAATTTGAGCAAAAATCCTCCTGGCCACCTGAGTATCCTCCTTCACATGCACCGTCAATTATCAGCAGCCGCACGATACCTACAGCATTCCAAAGCCTGCATCGCTTCCCGATCATCACCTGCAACGACCGACTCGGAAGCCTTCGCCCGTCTCATCCCATGGTCCAGGTGCCTCGAATCCGACTCCCTCACGGCCATCATAATCCGTGACCACGAGCACAAAACATATAAAGTCCAGCACGCTCTCCTCGCACACATCTGCAAGGCGGCCCCTACCGACAACCAAGCCCTCGATCTTACCGCTTTCGACTCCGCCGCAAGCCTGACTTTCCTCTTCTGGCTCTACAACCGCCGCCTACCACGACTGCAGCAAGACACCCCATGGAAGCCTCCGTCGCCCGCACAGCCACCGATGGACAAGCAACGCGCCCTTCAGCAACGCGAATTTCGAGAGACGTTCAATCTGGGCTTGATTGAATCCTGGCGTCTGGGAGCGTGTCTCTCGGCTCCCACGTTTCAGAATGATGTCTTGAAAGGCGCGGCGGCTCTGTTGGAGAGGGAAGAGGTGGCGGCGGGCAGGAGTGAGGATCCGAATTACTCGAGTGCTGTGGCTTGGGCCAGACGAGCGTTTGATTCTACTGTGGATCTGAGAGAGGAGAGGGGCCGCATGATGAGGGAGTTTGCGGTGGATGTGGCTGCGAAGAGAGTGTACGATGTGGGGATGAGTGGACTGACGCTCACGCCGTGGGAGAGGTTGGATCTGAGTACGTGTGAGCAGTTCGCGGGCGAGGTTTTTGGTAGCCTGGGAGGGCAGATCGGGACGAAAGGTGTGGGGATCCAGGACTTCGCGAAGGCGTATCTGGTTGAAGAAAAAGAATCGTGAGTGTGGGAGTTTCTGTGCATTCTCAACCTATCGCTATTTTGAGCTGGATCTTTGTCCTTTCAAATCTTTTGAGCTCTCGGGGAGGAGTATCTACCCTCTACTGCTTCGCATTGATGATGTCGACAAACGCAGGCTTCAAGCTGGCACCACCAACGAGGAAGCCATCGATGTCCTTCTCCTTGGCCAACTCCTTGCAGTTCTTCTCGCTCACGCTGCCACCGTAGATGATCCTGGTCTTCTCGGCAGCCTCGCTGCCAAGCTCTGAAGAGATCCACTTGCGGATTCCATCATGTACCTCTTGGGCCTGTTCGTTTGTGGCTACCTTGCCGGTACCGATAGCCCAGACAGGCTCGTAAGCAACAACAATCTTGCTCCAGTCCTTGACCTGCTGGGCAACAGCCTTGAGCTGTGCAATGACCACATCCATGGTCTTGTTGGCCTCACGCTGCTCAAGCGTCTCACCGCAGCAGAGAATGACACCGATGCCGCCATCGAGGGCGGTCTTGGTCTTGGAGGCGACAAATTGGTCGGTCTCCTGCAGGATCACACGTCGCTCGCTGTGGCCCAGGATTGTCCAGGTGATGTTGCTGTCCTTCAGCTGGTCGACGGAGATCTCACCCGTGAACGCGCCATTGGGCTTGTCGAAGACATTCTGGGCGGCGACTTCGATGCCTGGGCGTAGATGCTCGCGCGTGATAAGGAGGTAGAGGGCGGGTGGGGAGATGACGACCTCGGTGTTGGAGTCGACTTTGGCGTCGTTCAGGCGCTGGACGATCTCCTTGATGGAATTGATCGTTCCGTTCCTATACCGTCATCAGTCCCGAAACAGAGATCTATACTATTGAGTCGTACATCTTGAAGTTGCCGCCCACGAAGAATTGTCGGCCGGCCATATTTGCGGTATTGGTGCTGCTGTTGCTGCTGATGTGCTGTGCAAAAGAGCTGAGTCGAGCTCGTGGGGTATCCAGCGTGAATATATGGCAGTGCCGAGAGGCTGTCGTCGGTAGAAGGTAGCTAGGGTGGTGATGTGTTTCTAGGATCGTGGTCCAAAGTCGCTGTTGTGCGAAAAGTTGTGATGATGAAACATAGTGGGGTGCTGGAGGGGCCGTGAGATCACATTGGCTTGAGCTATCGCCCAGCAGCAGCAGCAGACTCCCGAAGTCGCGGCTCTGCTTCGGAGTCTAGACAATGTTACGGAGCAAGATCGTATGCGCGTGCCACACTCGTCGGACTTCCACATGCGTTCACGTGCTACTCACGACTAACGATAGTAAGACATCGGAATTCAAGCAGCTGCAATGCGCTCCATACCGGCACAGTAAGACACAGGGCTGAAGCTGGACAGCTGTGGATTCTCACGAGGACCAAGTGACTAGGTGGTTCTGGGCAATAGGAGTGATGGACAGTTGAGATAATACATGTGACATCAGGTTCAAGATCTTGCGACCGATCCTCGTGAACTTCCATAGTCTCTACTGAGACTATCAAAAGGAATCATTCCACTGTCCTCCAAACGCCGCGCTAGTTGACATGACCTAGTCATACTTGCACAAAATCCAGGTCGTAAAGGTACATATTCGAGCCTTTGCAATAGCTTCCCAGCTTAGTAGAACGACTCGACCATAGTCTCCTTGTTGGTGGTGTTGATCGCACTCGGTCCCATGCCCTCACCGAGCTTGAAGACAGACTCGATGACGCTCAATTCTGTCGCAGTGGTGTCCAGACCAGTCACCGCCATCCAGTCGTTGACTACCATGCCTGCACCGACCACTGGACTGCCGCGATTGACGCTGCCTGCCACGAGTGGTACCTGGAGCAAGCTCGACAGCTCGTCCTGATCCTGAATTGAGGTTTTGGAGTGCACGATGCCACCTTGATTTGACAGAGCCATGTATGATCCGGTCAAAACGTTGTCCGCAATCGTCTGCCTGAAGACCTCCACGCCCAGAACGTCCGCGATGATTTCTTCACTCTCTCGCTCGAGATCCGGGTGTACTAGTGCGACATGGTCGTTGGCACAGATGACGTTGCCCAAGGCCGATAACCGCTCCTCTATCCGCTGAATCTTGACTTGATCTGGTATCGAGTTTCGCAGGTGTTGAAGCTCTTGGTCGGTTGTGGAGGTCGGAACGAGGAGACCTTTCTTGTTGCCAGCGGTGAGACGTCCGACGATCCGCGTACCGGCAATGGTACAGTGACAGATGGGTATCACATCTTGCAGCTCTGCTTCGAAGACACTGTAGAAGTTCTCGGATGCGCCAACAGCGACAAGCGCATACGAGTTTGTGAGTGTTGAGAAGACTCCGACTCTGTAAAGATTTGGTCAGCATCACAAACAGAATAGCAACGTCTTGCTTGTATGGCCCGAGCAGACTTGGCCGCGCTCAGCAGGTCCAGTTAGTCGAAGAAAAAATTGACATCCATGTTCGCGATAGTGTGGATGCAGTATCCTCGACACATGGCGCATTCCTCAACCTATGCACACGCCTTGCTGCGGCCACTCGCACTTGAATTCTGGACCATCTGTGTGCACCTCTTGCAAAAGCGCAGCCACTTACTCGTTTGAATTTTCAAAAGATGCGCGGACCGCCATGATTGTATCTAATGTCTGCGCCTGTTCTAGTGGTGGTTGCTCCAACGTGGTCGTTCGATTGCCGCTTGATGGTGTGGACACACGAGTCGTTGTCAGTATGGTGCTGGTGGTGTTCTGATCGAGTCTCAATGTTCGTGGCGCACATGCGATTTATAACAGTAGCAAGCAGTGACGTTTTGCAGGGTCTATCACGCATTGGGCCAAGGCGCGTGTGAGTCAAGAGCTCGACTAAAGATGAGCCATCCAGCTGGCCAATCACGCGCCAGATGGCATGAGGCGAAGTCGTCTCTCCTCTACGCCAGTGCATTCATCGCAACATGTCTCGAGTGTCGTGCGGATAGTCTGGAGGCCTATGAATGGCATTGCTCCGGCTTGTGATTTGCGCCTGCACACATTCGGACAATCGGAGCGATCAATAGAGATTTCGCGCACATCTCAAACAGGATGTTGATGATACCTAATCGCCTCGTCGGCATGCCTTTTCATTCCGCACGTTTAAGCTAGTTCCGAGACAAGAAACAGCAGTCTCAAATAACCGGCAAACGCACGTGTGAACTAATTACTTCTTCGAAACGCGGATTGAACGTCTCCATGAAGACAGGTCCTTCTAGAGCTCCACACCAGCTCGGGTACAGCTCCTGAGTCCTAGTCAGGGACTTTGCGAGATGAGCCGTTGATCTGCGTTGGTGTTGCCAATGGCTCTCGATCGGGTCAGAAGCAGCTTGCTGGTACTGCAACCACCGAACACCTCGAATGAAGTGGCATGAGTACGAGATCAAAGCGACTTTTGTCGACAACGTGTCTCCTCAACTGCCCTTCATCTCATATACGAAACGGCTAGATGAGGCTCCCTGCTGCTACGTGGCGCTTCCAGCTTCCTATGTAGATAGGTGTTGGCGGAAGTCTTGTCAGGACGTGCAAGGGTATATCGCCTGATTTCCTTGGACACTTCTCGACGACGATAGCAAACAAAGAGAGAGCGTTGAGCGCCGTCGGCTTGCATGAGTAAGTTGTGTCACAGATGATCTGAATCACGCTGGTCGTTTCATCCAGTGAGACTGAGGCACTTCGGGTTCGAGCTGCGACAATGTGCGCAGACGGGAAATGCGCTATTATGTTACCACACAGCCAAGCAACTGGGCGAGGCGTCCCCATTCTGTTGATCCGGCGGTCGACAGCCGAGCTTGCTGCTGTGCGACCATGTAAGCGGGCCAGTTGGTCTGCTGCAGCGAGTGAGCATCGTCCAAGTGGTGGGCGCGGACGGATTAGTGGTCGCTGAAACGAGCGTGTCGAACGGACGGGCAGCACTCAGATATGAGCCACTGCGCAAGGTGGGAAGAGCGGTCAGCATTCTGTTGAGATGGCCACGGTGGCCTTGCCTGCTGCTCGTGTGTCCGTTTGGGCTCACAGCCGGTAGCCTGGCAATCGCTTGCTGGCTGCCTTGTGTGGTGATCTCAGGCCGCTGATGTCGCCCAGGGCTGCTGGCCTCTGCGCAGGATTGGGGATGACGAAGTGTTGTTGTTCAGCGATGACTCATTTACACAGCAGCGCAGTGTTCGCGCCTCTGGGACTAGACCATATGGAAATGCCCAAGACGACTTGACGATGCACTCGGGACCCTTCCATGCAGATAGCGGCGGCTTCAAGCGTGAGGGCAAGAAGTAGCGAGTGACTTGAGGAGAATAAAGTTGGCAACGTGGTGGGAAGATCGGCGGATGGCGCTACAAGTGCCCTGCCCTGCCTATGTACTAGTAGCATCGCCTCCGAATATTAGCAACAGTACCTAGTCTGACGTGGGTTGCGTGCCCATCTTTTTGGTTGTATACTCTCTTCATTCCTTGAACTCCTCTCCTCTCCACTCCTATCCCCTCATTCACCAACAACACCACCCACCGCCGCCGCCGCCGCCGCCGCCCCCTCCTCCTCCCTGATTTCACGAATCCCGCTCGGCTCCATTGCCGTCAAGTTGTCCCGTCTGGCCGGCAAATTGCGCAACAAACAACCGCATTCCGCAGCGCTGCCTCACGGCCTCTCCCTTGCGCGATTGTGTTGCCATATCTGCCTCGAAGCCGCGCCCTGTCCTCATCGATGCGATCCGTCAGCGCGTTGCTCCACCCTCCTCGCCCTCCGGCCAGCGCAGGTGGCTTTGGCCTGACTTGAGCAATTACACTTTCGCAGTGCTTGGCTCGCTGGAGGGATATCCTTGCAGAGGCTCCTGTACGGATATCCGCCCCAGCGCACATACCTTCCGTTCCCCTGGCAGCTGTCGCGGCCTTGATTCATATCGCGGTATTCCGGCGTCTTTGCTGTACATGCTTCATCGCGCTCGACAGTCCTGTGTATAGCTGCCATCGCACGACCAGCAGTCTGCACTCTACCACGACCACTATCACCTGTGCTCCTACAGTCCGTCGTCCCGCCCATTCGATCAGACCGTCTTGAGCCAAGCTGACAACCCACAGAGCAGCACCAAATCCGCCTCGCTCCCCTCTCCACCTCGCAGACCATCGTCCCTAGTAACACTCGCCGCACGCCCGTACACTGCTCTCCCAGCTCACGACACTTACGACGACGATTCACACAGTAATCTCCGCGCTCACATACATACACTTGTATAATGTCTCTTGGTGCAACGAGCACCACACACAATATGGCCTTCAACAACGTGCGTCAAGAGACTGCTGAGGAAC
Source organism: Microcyclosporella mali (assembly GCA_002785985.1). Lineage (NCBI taxonomy): Eukaryota > Fungi > Ascomycota > Dothideomycetes > Mycosphaerellales > Mycosphaerellaceae > Microcyclosporella > Microcyclosporella mali. The sequence continues at coordinate 237,373 of NHNU01000002.1, read as the reverse complement.
TGAATCCAGCTAACATCGTGTGTCAGCCACGATCGTACGCCAACAACGCTGCCAACGCAGAGAACAAGAGCTCGAACAGCACACTCAACCAGACCTTTGGTAGCAGAGGCAATGCATGGGGATCCAGCAGCATCTGGAGTGGTGGATTACCGAACGGGCTCTCATCGACCAATGGCACACGGGATAGTTCGGTGTCGCGTGACTCATTGTCACAGCCCCTCGCGACGCCAATCGAGGAGATCGAAGGCAAGACTGGATCTGGTTCCCTCGTGGATTCCTCTGTGTCTGAAGACTATGTCAATCGATCGACGTGGGGCGCAAACCGACCTTCTGGGTCGGTCAGATATGACAACTCGAGGCCGCAAGTACAACAGAGGAGTGCAAGCAACGCGGGCATTTCCCAGCAACTATCTGGCACGAACCAAAACATGATACCTTTCACGTCCCGTCCACAAACCATCAACTTGAACTCCACGTCGACGGGACAACCAAGGCAGAGCTTTGGTTCAGGATTTGTGACTGGTATTCCCAGCCGCACAAGCGAACAACCACCTTTCAACGTATACACCAAGTTCGATCGGCCCTTGGATCCTGCTCAGAAGAAGCCAGACTCTGCCATTGGATCATGGGTCGAAACTGCGACAACGCCCTCTCCGAGTGATGAGAGGCGCCCACAATTTCCACTTCTATTCTGCCGAACTTCTAGCATGCCAACGTCGAGAGATGGTAGTCTTCCTCCTTCAAGGCATGGTGAGGATCCGCCAATCTTCACACGTCCCGACTACACAAGACCATCTCAGCGCGCAACGCCTACCAGCTCTCGGGCTCCCTCGCTATCGTCTCAGCGTAACGGCGCTCTGAACCACTTCAATGGTGGAAATGATCAGATGATGTCGCAGATGGGACAGCTGAGCGTTAATGGTGACAGCCGTCCTAGCACATCATATAAGTCAACATCATCGACTGCTACTTTCGGGAATGGAGTGCACCCATCTATGGCACGCCAGACCTTGCACGCCCAGACTGTAAGCAGGTCAGACGAGGTCGAAGAGGTCGATCGCATGAACTTTAACCATCTGGATTTCGACGAATATGCGCTTGGGCGCTCTAACAACTTTTCAAACTATTCTACGCCTTCCTTCGCAGAGCGGTACTTTCGATCTGGAAGCTCGTATGAATTTCGGCCTGGCCAGCCATATCTTGGCAATGGCGCCTCTTTGCGTTCATACGAACCATCAACAGGCCTCAGGACACCACAGGATTGGCAATATTCTGCACATGGGCCGCTTCCAGCCAACGGGCGACCACCTGCCATCCAAGATTCGCAAGGCTATCTCGATCCGCGTCTTCAGCAACTCCTTGCCGTTCAGCTCCGGAATCCCTACGCAGCAATGTACAACCCGTATGCGATGCCGAATGCGCTGCAGCTGAATGCGGGCTCTCCTTACATGATGTTGCCGCCCTTGAACATGGCCGCTATGGAAACGCCTACTGTAGCTCGTAATCCATCAAGTGGCGATGGTGTACAGAGCGCTTTAATGTACGAGTTCAAATCAAACACCAAATCGAAACGGTACGAGCTTCGAGACATATACGACCACATTGCGGAATTCAGCGGGGATCAACATGGCTCGAGGTTCATTCAGACCAAATTGGAGACTGCCAATTCAGATGAAAAGGATCGTGTCTTCCGAGAGATCGAGCCGAATGCCATTCCCCTCATGACAGACGTTTTCGGCAATTATGTAATCCAGAAATTCTTCGAACACGGCGACCAGACGCACAAAAAGATCCTGGCGAACAAAATGCGAGGCGAAGTCTTGGTGCTGAGTCTGCAGATGTACGGCTGCCGCGTTGTCCAGAAAGCACTGGATCATGTCCTCGTAGATCAGCAGGCTCTGTTGATCAGTGAGCTTGAAGGTCATGTGTTGAAATGTGTCAAGGACCAAAATGGCAACCATGTCATACAGAAGGCAATCGAACGCTGTCCATCATCGAACATTGGCTTCATCATCAACGCTTTCCAAGGTCAAGTCCAACATCTCAGCATACACACCTATGGTTGTCGAGTCATTCAACGCTGCTTGGAGAAGTGCGATCTCCCATCAAAGTCCATGATCATGTCCGAACTCATGGACGGCATTCAGAACATGATTTCCGACCAGTTCGGCAACTACGTTGTTCAACACATTATTGCCCACGACAACGGCGAGGCCAAGCAACGTGTCCTTTGCATTGTCGCGTGTGGGCTCGAAGGATACAGCAAGCACAAATATGCCAGCAATGTGGTTGAGACATGCTTGGAGCGAGCAGACGATAATTGGCGTCGACAAGTTGTGCTGACGATTGCACACAGCAGTCGAACGCGGAACGAAGGAGAAGGCGTTCTGGCTGGGATGATCAAGGACAATTTCGGCAACTATGTCATACGTACGTGACTTGCATACGTGTTTTTGTGACCGATACTAACACTTGGGACAGAAAAACTTCTTGATACTCTCTGCCTGGAGGACTATATCTTCTTCGTCGAACTGCTGCATCCGGCCATGCAACTTTCGAAGCGTACGGGCTGCGGCAAGCAAGTTCTCTCGATCGAAAAGAGGATGCACCGATTTGATTCTCACCGCCATGTTGGTCCACCAATGGTCGGCCCATCCAATCGGAATACTTACCAGTTGTCCATACCAACGACGGCCTTCGCAAGCAACTACAATTCAGCTACCAATACACCACCCCCACTCTTCACTGCGAACACACAGGCTCTACACAGCTCCGACCTGAACGGCGTCAGCAGCGATACTGTTGAGGGCGCCACTATCAGTCGGAAAGACAGCGAGCAGTCCGCTGGTGCCGGAACCCATTTGCGATGAATGCATATAAATCGCAGGCGCAAACGAGAGTGATGAGGTGTCGATTCACACTGTGATGCTATGTAGAAGCCGCATATTGACTGGCGTATGATACGGAGCACAAAAAAGGAAAGATTAATGGAGGCGAAAAAATGGCTACATGGGCATAAGGATACATTGGACTTCACTTTCGGACGTGTTGGATTATCACGATCAGGTTTTCTTTCTTCGCTGTATGATTTTTATGATGGACGCACACGAGTTAAAGAGCATGGGAATATGCGATGAAGGCGCTAGTGGGTCGAATTGAGGGATATGACGAGAGTTTCTGGCATGAATTTATGGATACCCACTCACAATGTATGGATATGTATGTGAAAACGCAAACAAGCGATTCGGCTTTGGGCTGTGAAATGGAAATGGCCACCTTGGAGATGTCACTTGCTTTTGATACGAGCTTGCGTGTCTGCAGCCCGTACAACCTCGTGCGCCTTGTGCTCAAGACGTTCTCATTCGGATGTTCGCATCGGATAGGAAGTGCATAGTCGTCTTTTCGTTCCATCGGCGTCGATCAGGTCGCGGCGGCATGAGTGCGCGATCTACGCACTCGGCGCTTGAGTCCGGTCGCTTCCGTGATCAAGCCAGAGCCATACCGCAGAGCATCGGACGAGCGCGATGATATTTTGCGGGTGTATCAGGCGCGTCGCGAAGATTGGTGCTGTAGTAGGTATGGACGGGCCTTTTCGCGATGTAGTCCGGCATCATATGAAGTCTAGCAGCCCCATCAGCGGACAGCCGGCTCGGCAGTCGTCGAAGCTTAGGACTAGTCTAGCTTGGCGTGTTGAGTTGAGCTCTTTCCCGAGGCCAGCGTGCGTGCCAGCCAGCTTGGTAACAGGATCGCCTTGTCTTCCTCCTCTGTGCGCTTTCTTCATTCCGATCCACATCACATACATCCGCCATACTCGTCTCGATATCGCCCTGCTGCCCTGGTCCGGCGTCGAGTCCGCACACATCACATTGAACATGGCCGAAACGGTAGAAACGCTCAAGGCCACGGTCTCCAAATTGGAGCAGAAGATCGAGGACTTGGAGTCACGATTGAAGGGTCAGGTCTCCGGAGGCCACGATGGCATGCGCATGATTCTGATCGGGCCGCCTGGCGCTGGTACGTCTATCGCTCGGGACATTGAGATCCCAAATGGCGCGAAATTTCCCAATGCCGGACAGTGAACTGACTTTGGACCTCTCTTACAGGCAAGGGAACGCAGGCGCCCAAGATCAAGGAGAAGTTCGGTTGCTGCCATTTGGCAACCGGTGATATGCTTCGCGCCCAGGTTGCCGCCAAGACCGAGCTCGGCAAGGAGGCCAAGAAGATCATGGATGAGGGCAAGTTGGTCTCCGACGAGATCATGATCGGCATGATCAAGAGTGAGCTGGACACAAACAAGGAGTGCAAAGGCGGGTATGTTGTCATCAGTTGAGCGACTATCAATGCATGCACTACGGCGAGGAAGGGCATTGCACATTGGAGCAGAACATGCGTGGGGATATCTTGCTAATAAGTCGACGCAGATTCATTCTTGACGGCTTCCCACGAACCGTTCCGCAGGCAGAAAAGCTCGATGAGATGCTGAACGCCAAGCAGCAGCAACTCAAGCACGCTGTTGAGCTTCAAATCGACGACTCGCTGCTGGTCGCGCGTATCACCGGCCGCTTGGTCCACCCAGCATCCGGCCGCTCGTACCACAAGATCTTCAACCCCCCAAAGAAGGCTATGACTGATGATGTGACTGGCGAGCCTCTGATCCAGCGTAGTGACGACAACGAGGCCGCACTGAAGAAGAGACTTGGAACCTACCACGACCAGACTGCCCCGGTCACTGACTACTACCGCAAGACCGGTATCTGGAAAAAGATTGATGCCAGCCAGGAGCCGGGCGAGGTGTGGAAGAGCATGTCCCAGATCTTCGCCAACGACAAGTCGGCCAGCGGCGGTCTGATGACAAGACTCGGACTTCGATCATAGGGTGTTCTCGCGACTGTCACGTGTCTGTAATGTCCGGTGAACGCAGGATTGATTGCATTTGAGGATTCGGCACTCTCTCGGCGCTAGTGTGAAAGGCTGTTCGACCACCTTGCGGCGCGCGCGGGCTTGGGTGAGTGTGCATATGGAAAAGCCGGAACGTGTAAACTACAAAGCCTTGTCAATGCAGAAAGATTTCTAGTCTAGGGAGCCTCTCGCGCTGTCACATGGGAAGGTGACCTTCGCCGGAGCGCACCTTCCCCAATTCCGTGAATTGACGCTTGGAGCAGGAACGAGCAAGCAACACCCTCTACCCATGGCATGTGCATGTTCCAGTGCAGGAGCGAGGGACCTCCGCATCATATGGCCTTCCTTGGATGTATGCCGTGCTTGACCTCCGACATCCACATCGCAGCCTTCACCAGCGCAGCACTGTCGGCGACGCATTGTGCACATCTGAGGGCACAGCGCAGACCACTCGATGCATGCATCAAGAGCCAAGGCGAAGAAACACTACGGCATCGCTACAGATCGCCATATTGGCGTTGAGCTTGCTGAAGAGCACATTCCGACATCAACGCACGCGCCCCACGCCTCGCAACACCGTTCCAGCATCGCCGGCCTGTCATTGCGAGGCTCTCTGGTCTGCACGAGGGCTCCACTCTAGACCGCTCACAGTGCTGACCCAGATTGACAGACCAAGATATACTCTAGTGCCAACGATAAGTCGCACAGCAACATGCACCGCTGGAACAGCAAGTCATCCACGCCACTGGTCGACCGTAGCAATACGCAAAAGTCAGGACATTCCTACTCTACGAACGAGACGTCCTCTTTCCTGCCTGAGCTCTACAGCACACCTCCAATGCCGACATTCCAGAAGCCTGACATGACGACTCCAACTCCGCTGCGCAAGGTACGTGCTTTGATGGACGCTCGGTGGCCAAGTCGTAGCTGGCTTCGCGACCTGCACAACTCTTCTGTGACTCTTGCTGACTTGCACAGGCCCAAAATCAAGAGAACGTGACACCAACTCGCAACATTGTCACTCGTCGCCCTGCCAATGACACTTCAGTGCAGGCGATGGAGGCGACCACCGCGAGCAGCTTCACAACAGGACCCAGTCGGTCACTGATATCTCGACCTATGGTCACAACTGCGATCGGAGATCGACTGGGCGATACACCACCGCTGCCTGTCGCATGGTCCCAGAAGCATGACCGTGCAATATGCGTGCTCGACGCACGCAACTACTCACTTCCAGCTATTGTCTCCAAGATGCGACGCACCTTTCCAGAGCTCCAAGGAACCATGACACCAGCGCTGATGGACAAGCGTCTACGCCAGCTAGATCAAAACATCGAGCTCGACTACTGGCGTATCGGACTCCGTAAGGACAAAAACGACGCAGATCCAAGTCGTACGCTGAGCCCGCCAGGCTCCATGAGGCACGACACAAGTCTCACGCTCACGGACGAACTCCGCCAGTCATCTGACGGCCGTGGACAAGCGCCCAAGTCCCCACTGTAGAATGTAAGCAGAACTTCTCCCTCTCCTGCTGCGCTGCGCTGTGCTATGGTTTGCCAAGCTGATTTTGCTGATGGATGATACAGAGTGGTGGCAATGGTTCTCCAACGTCCCTCATCCGCTCGCAGTCGATCGGAAACATGGACGCCATCGCCAACCCGCCTGCAAATCCCAACATAGTGACAAGGGGCTTCCTGACCGGATTTCGCTCTCATATACCGATAGGCGAATCGCTCAGACAATAGCTTGTTGGCAAGACGAGCTGGCGAATGTCTTATGGAGACGATCGGGATGCAGCACGAAGGTCTAAGGCGTTGATATTAGTGTGTAACAAGTGCTGCAAGGAAAGAACTAGATATTCATTAACATAGTAATGGCTAGCATGATTGCCAGTTCGATCGACGTTCAAATCATTCCATTCGTAGATCTCATATTTATTCATTACGTGTCATAAACATTCAGCCAAAGCCAGCAGCAGTCGCCTTAGCTCTGTACTCCTCAAAGGTCTTCGCGGCACCTCCTTCGCGATTGTGCCTCGCTCTGGCGTCAAATTCATTCTCGCCACCCTGCTCCTGACGCCTTCGCTCCTCCCATGAATCTTCCTCTGTGGCAATCAAGTCATGAAAAGTCCCCTGGTGGCCGCGAGCAAAGTATACAGCGCCCGACTTCCGGTTCGCCACCTCCTCGCTGATCAAGATGTACTTGATGCCCGACCCAGGAGTCTCGAACATGGCGTCGGCGAGGAGACGCTCCATGACTGTGCGCAGTCCACGAGCCCCCGTTCCCATCTTCGAAGCCGTGCTGGCGATGGCATACAAAGCCGGGGTGGTGAAGCGTATCTCGATGCTGGACAGGGCGAAGAGTTGCTGATACTGTCTGAGCAGGCAATTCCGGGGCTCGGTGAGGACTTTGACGAGAGCTTCGATGTCGAGAGACGAGAGAGCGCATGATAGGGGTATGCGGCCGACGAGCTCGGGAATGAGACCGTACTTTTGCAGGTCTTGAGGCTCGACGAGGTCCAGGGTGTTGAAGGTGCGCTTGGCTTTGGTGGTGGGTGCTCCCGTCACTGGTCCTGGTGGTGGAGGAGGCATATAGTACGGAACATGTTTCTCGAACAAGTCATCTTCGCCTTCGAGGATGGTTTCGTGTTGGTTTGAGTCATTGCCAGAGCCTGGCGCCGCGCGGACTGTGGCTCCGAATCCAATGCTGCCTTTACTGATCCGGTCCAAGACCATTTTATGGAGGCCATTGAAGGCTCCAGCGCAAATGAATAGGATATTGTCGGTCTTGACATTGTATACCTCTCCTTTTTGTCCAGGTCCAGATTGTTGATTTATGTTACCACCAGAAAGGGGACTGTTCGTAGGATAGCCAGCACCTTGTCCTCGACTACGATCACTACTACTACTACTGGACCTTTCTTGTTTGGCTTGGACCTGCAGAGTTGTTCCTTCGATAATCTTTAGGAGCGCCTGTTGAACACCCTCTCCACTGACATCTTTGCCGTGAGACACTTTTGCAGTAGCGATCTTATCAATCTCATCCAAGCAGATTATGCCGCGCTCCGCTCGGTTGACATCGTAGTTCGCGGCGGCAAGTAGACGTTGCACGCATACCTCGGCATCTTCGCCAATGTATCCAGCTTGCGTGAAAGGTGTGCAATCGCTCATACTGAAAGGCACCTCCAACACTCGTGCCAGAGTCTTCGCCATGAGCGTCTTTCCAACTCCCGAAGGGCCTAACAACAACACATTGCTCTTCTCGATCGTTAAAGGACTATCATCACTGATCGGTGTAGATGGTCCAAATCCGTTCTGCTCCGTCTTTCTTTGCTGCTGAGTCGGATCTGGCGGTCCCATGTGTATGGTTGTCTGCTGCTGGCCGGGGAACTCGTCTTCGACATGCCAGTCCTTGGTCAGCGAAGGCACGTCAATGCCTCGTCTCAGCTCATGCTCTCTACCTTCTACTGGATGCCTGGGATGCAGACTCGCTCGCCGTCTCTCTTCCCTGGCTGCCTGCTCTTCTTCCTCCTCGTCTCGCCGCTGCAGCTCTTGGATGCGCTGGTAATGATTGTATACCGCCGTTGCTAGGGTCTTCTTGGCACGGTCTTGACCCACGACAAACTGATCGAGATGCTGCTTCAGTATCGACGGGGTGATTCGCGGGGCTCCGATGTTGGAGGCATCTCGAAGAGGGCCTTCGGTGGGCGCACCGGGTTCGTAGATGCCAGTGAATGGCTGGTTGTTGAAGTCCGATCGGGTGTAGGAACCCGATTCTCGTCGGCGCGCGGTGCTGCTCAGTTGCCTCCGAATGATTGCTGAGATGCCCAGATATGTCAGACGAGCATGTGGCGTGCAGGCGGGCGGGCCCAGAGATGCCATTGCTGGCGGCGTGCTTCTTCTCAGGCCAATATCCAGGACGGGTGCGCACAGGACGGGCTTCCAGATGCTAGACGAGGCGGAGGAGGTGAAGTGAATGACTGCTACAGCACCTACTGCTGCTATAGCTACTATTGATGACTAGGGTGCCCGCTGATCCCCGCTGGCTGGACAGCTCCACCTACCTCCACATTGAGCGCAGACGCGACGCCGCCGACGCCGACGCCGACGCCAACGCCAACACGAACACGTCTGCTTCTCATCACCCAACACAGCGGCTGCATACCGTCTGAGCGTCAACATCATTCCTTTCCACACAATACCACTGGTCCGTGTACGATACTATCGGCGCTACTCTCGCGATGCAATGCCGGCTGGGATGCGTTGAGAGGTCGGCGACTGAAGGAAAGGAAGGGAAAGGCTGGCATGCGAGATGCGAGATGACGACGTGGGGAGAGCTCCAATGTGCTGGGATTTCGAACTCCAGCAAACTGCAGCACGCTCGCTCCCACCACTTCTTCTACATCCACCACCACTACTTGTACCTTACTCCCTGTCATTAGGCCCCGCAGATGCACCTTCTCCTCTGGCCGTGCATGCTTTGAAGTGCGACCTTCTCAGTCCTTACAGCGACAATAGCCTCCTCACTGCGCACATTCTCAACGTAACATCCAACCACTGACACGAGCATACCCTCGCCCAACTTCCGCCGCTGCGAGCCCTTGCACCATGGACAAGCTGAACGAGTCCTCCGCCGACAGCGTCATGGCAAAGCCCGCCAGCAACCAGGCGCCAGACGACGGAACTGGTAGCTTTGGTCCACGATATCTCGTATGTTGAGCTGCATATGCTAACAGACGGCACAGGCGTCGTCCAGCTCGATCCGTGGCTCGAGCCCTACTCACAAGCCCTCCGTTCCCGCTTCTCCAAAGCCCAAAATTGGATCAAGAAGATCAATAAGGAAGAGGGTGGTCTAGAAAAGTTCTCGCGAGGCTACGAGAAATATGGCTTTACCGTTGCACCAGACCACACCATTACCTACCGTGAATGGGCTCCGTTCGCCCTGCGTGCCTACCTCATCGGCGACTTCAATGGCTGGAATAGAGACAGCCATGAAATGAAGAGGGATGCATTCGGAGTGTGGGAAATCAGTTTACCACCTTTGGATGGCCAGCCTGCAATTCCACACGACAGCAAGATCAAGATCAGTATGGTCGTGCCAAATGATGGAGCCAGACAAGAGAGGATACCAGCGTGGATCAAACGAGTCACTCAAGACCTCTCCGTCTCACCGGTGTATGACGCTCGATTCTGGAACCCCCCGCAAAAGTATCAATGGAAGAACCCTCGCCCGCCGAAGCCAGCGAGCGCACGAATCTATGAAGCACACGTTGGCATCTCAAGTCCAGAGCCAAAGGTTGCAACGTACAAAGAATTCACGCAGAAGACTCTCCCAAACATCCGAGATCTTGGCTACAATACCATTCAGCTGATGGCCATCATGGAGCACGCCTACTACGCTTCCTTCGGCTACCAGATCAACTCTTTCTTCGCTGCTTCGTCCCGCTACGGCTTCCCGGACGATCTCAAGGAGCTCATAGACACGGCACACGGTATGGGCATCACAGTACTGCTCGACGTCGTACATTCGCATGCCAGCAAGAACGTGCTGGACGGTCTCAACATGTTCGACAATAGTGACCATCTCTACTTTCACGAGGGAGCCCGCGGTCGGCACGAGCTCTGGGACAGTCGGCTCTTCAACTACGCGCACCACGAAGTCCTACGTTTCCTGCTCTCCAACCTGCGATTCTGGATGGAGGAGTACCGATTCGACGGCTTCCGCTTCGACGGCGTCACGAGCATGCTCTACCTGCACCATGGCATTGGAACTGGCTTCAGCGGTGGATATCATGAGTACTTTGGTCCCAATGTTGACGAAGATGGTGTTGTCTACCTCATGCTGGCAAACGAATTGCTTCACAGCCTATACCCGAACTGTATTACGGTCGCGGAAGACGTGAGTGGTATGCCGGCGCTGTGCGTCAAGCTGAGCCTGGGTGGAATAGGATTTGACTACAGACTCGCGATGGCGGTGCCAGATCTGTACATCAAGTGGTTGAAAGAGAAGCAAGATATCGACTGGGATATGGGTGCGCTGTGCTTTACACTGACCAATAGACGACACGGCGAGAAGACGATTGCATACGCGGAAAGCCACGATCAGGCGCTGGTTGGCGACAAGACGCTGCTCTTCTGGCTCTGCGATGCTGAGATGTACACGAACATGTCGAAAGTTTCGGATTTCACGCCGGTCATTGAGCGAGGAATGGCGCTACACAAAATGATACGTCTCATCACTCACGCACTTGGTGGCGAGGCATACCTCAACTTTGAAGGAAACGAATTTGGTCACCCGGAATGGTTGGACTTCCCACGCGAAGGCAACGGCAACAGCTTTCACTACGCCCGGAGACAGTTCAATCTTATCGAGGACAAGCTTCTAAGATACCACTTCCTGAACGACTTCGATAAGGCCATGCAATGGACGGAAGAGAAGTATGGTTGGTTGCACTCCGCACAAGCATACGTCAGCTTGAAGCACGAGGGCGACAAGGTGATTGTTTTCGAGCGTGCCGGTCTGTTGTGGGTCTTCAACTTCCATCCCTCGAGCTCCTTCACGGACTACAGAGTCGGGGTGGAGATCCCTGGTACGTACAGGGTCATTCTCGACACCGATGACCTTGCCTTTGGTGGTCGAGGCCGGATACAGCACGAGACACGCTACTTCACAACCGACTTTGCGTGGAACGGCCGGAAGAACTTCTTGCAGGTGTATATTCCGACGCGGTCTGCCATGGTGAGTGCAATCGACATCTTGAATAGAACGACCACATGCTAACGATATACCAGGTACTTGCGCTCGAGGAGTCACTCGATCCAAAGTGGAAGTCCAATGTCTCACTTGGGTATGAATAGGTTGTAGTCAGGCTTGATTATTGGTTTTCATGGCTTCAAGATCGCCAGACGCAAATTCGCGATGACACTGCGGTCGTGGTCGATGTGCCACCAGAAGAGTCAGCTTGGCGGTAGCATATTAGCGAACGATTCTTGGTCGACCTGACAGACACTTGACTGCTGGAGGGAACAAAAGGTGGATCGCTCAGCTAGCGCTAATACAAGCGGGACCAAAACAGCGACCTCAACTCACCTGAACCATCCGAGTCGCATTCCTTCTCAGACATCATCTTCATGCCAATAATGGTGTAGTCTCAGTGTGACGAGGGAAATGACGGTCACTCGCTCTGGATTGGAGACGTCTTCATTCGATGAAACTCATAGTCCGCCACAGATAGCCGCTCGCTTTGCTTGCTGCCTCGGCGTTTATGGGAAATTACAGTACCATTAGCCTCCAGGAGTCTGCATATGTATCATGCGACGACGTTAGGACTCGAAATGTATATGATGAAACGCGTCTTGCCGACTGCACTTCGCCCACTGATGTCAGGCCCTTGATCCTGGAGAAAAATTTGGCATCTTTTGCAACAGCATCACGATGGCAGACATCATCGGAGGCGTTCTGAGCGTCCTGAGCGACGCGGGTCTGGGAGAAGAGCAGACAAGTACGACCGCGCCGGCTTCAACGGCTGTGCTGACCTCGCCCACGAGTGTAAAGACCACATCAACGCGCGAGAGTACGACAACCACGACACAAGACGCACCAACATCATCTTCTTCTATAGCATCTTCAACGTCAACCTCTCCTCAAACGAGCACGACAACGAGCACTCTGGTGACGAGCACGCCCACATCGATCACAACTTCGAGGACAGCGTCGACACCGACAACAGCCGCTACAGCGACAGCCAGTCCAACTTCAAGCCCGAGCTCAGCGGGCAGCAATAACACGGGTGCCATCGCTGCTGCCATCATCGCTTGCCTCGCGGTAATTGGCCTTCTCATCGCCGCAGCGGTCTATTTCGTGAGGCGAAAACGAAAGGCGAAGCGGATGTCTCGGAGGGAGACTAAAGAGTTTCGCCGGATGGAGGAAAGAGCTGTGCCGCTTGACTTCAATCCCGCTGGGACGCCATTCTCCCCCGATTCGCTTGGCCATGTTGAGAAGATCGCTCGTAGACCTGTGCCAGTGGTACATGAATTGGCGGATACCTCCGTGCCTGCGGAGATGGACAGCGGGCAGAGATATCATGCCTACAAGCCCGGACGGTGAAGTGAACGTCACCAATGTAATATTGAAGTCGCAAAGCCTTCGTGCTCCAGAATCTACGTATTCTGTGGTGGCCGCCGACGTTGCTCATCCTGATGATACCTAATTCAGGAGCTTTCAGCGATGCTACTTGGAGGCGACAATTAGAGAAGTAGCATGGGCCTCCAGATCCTCTTAGGACCAGGTCGTCACGTTGCTACTAGTGATTCAATTGCACGATCCAGAGTTTCGCGTGGCTCCCCAATCTGCAAAGTGCTCACCTGGAAGCCGGATCAATCCTAGGAACCGCAATGGCTCGAGACAGGAAGAGACGCTCATTGCGAGACTCCACCACATTGGTTCCAACCACTGCAGAGTGTTGTGCACTTTCACGCCAACTGATGCTGAGTGAAAGGACGATGGACAATGTGGAAGCACGCTTAGACCTCTCGGATCGATCTTCAATCGGGTTTGATCAAGTTGAGCACTTTGCCCAGAACGCGACACGTCTTACAATCAACCAACTACGATCTCGTAGCCATCAGACAGTCGCGCGGGCGGAAGGGATATGATCGATGATAAGACCGCAATCTTTCGGAGCAGCAGCAGTGTGCGTGCGAACCGAATCTCACCCAAAGCTTGAACCGACTGCTGTTTGACTTTGTTCAGCTGGTGAATGGTCGAAGCAAGGGGACGAAGTGACGGTAATCATGTTCAGAATGATTCTCACGGCACGAATAGTCATGTTGTCAATCGATCTCAGGAATCCACAAAGCGAGGCCGTCATTGTGGGTCATATTCGCCATTCAAGCAAGCTGCACGCCGCCCACCAAACAAAAAGCAAACACAGTCGCTCGACCTCGATCTAACAGGGAGCACGAGAGAAGTGACAGGTCACGAAAAAGATAGAATCTAGCCTATACCTCGTCTAGTTTTTATTTTCTTCCATCTCTCCCTCCTTCCTCCTTCCCTCTCTTCTATGCGAAAAAAAAAAGATTGAATATTCCAGTTTCGTAGCTCTTTGTAGCCCCCAAAAAGCAATGGCCCCCAAGTTTTATCATTAAAGATGAGACAGCGAGCCACCAATTCTGCCAAATCATCCTAGATCCCAGGCTTCTTGGAGATAGCCGAACCGCTCAGAACCTCGAGAAGCCGGCAATTTGATTCGCGAATGGCCGGGGCGAGCTAAGGGAGAGCCAAACCCAATCTGCTCTCCTGCTCTCAGATTCCAAGGAGGGCAATACTTTAGTGATTTTTGGCTACGCCCACGTGAGGTGTACCAAAGGACGGGGG